>JAHWXV010112776.1:0-15517 GCA_024586415.1 Phrixothrix hirtus
ACCATTGAAGAGAAACTAGTACCTGAATTGACTCATATTTGAAATCTTACTTCATATGAATGTCACTTTCTGACGAGCCTTATTCTTTCGTGATTACGACTGTATATAATCATTAGCAGTTCCACATTTAGTTTAAAAAAAGGAATTGATACCTCCATCATAATTGGCGCAACTTTTAAAGAACCTAGACTTAAATTATTTACCGAAATATAGTTCACAAATTTGAATAAAATCTAATAACCGGAAATACCTTTTTATTTCTGTTATTTTGGATATTTTGTGAATTTTTTTTTGCGCGATTTTACATCGATTTTCTTTAATCCAACTGTATTTATTAGCTACTTAATTCCGTTTTACATGATCCAAGTGATTGTTCTAATAAATTTTCGAAAATCGTGTAACCGAAAGTACTCAATCAATTGTAAAGAACATTATCTCAAAAATCGTACATCATATAAAAGTAAAATTTTATTTGTTTCCTATTTTTCGCACATATGACGGCAAGAATTGTGTTAAAATCGAATGATTAGAAATGCCAATTTATTCTTGCGATTTTAGATTTTCTTCGATTTTCTGGTAAACAGGGACAACATTTTTTTAAAACTTCTACGGTTTTTATATTTTTGAGGCCCTTTATGTGAACGGAACATTTTCTTTATAAAAATGCGTTGAAGCGTGTTATCAGAGAAAAATTCGGTAGTTAACTAGCGTTTTACACATCCAGTAATTTGCAAATATTGTTTCTAAAATAAATGTAAATAACATTTTAATCATTTGTGGGCACTATTTGCATATCTATACACCTAAGAGAAACTCGTGTTTTTTAAAATTGTATTCCAGAATAAATATTTAATAATTGTATGTTAGGTTGCATGTATTACTAGGGTATCTCCTGAAAGAACATAACTCGAGCGGTTATAATAATTATTTGAATTAAAATGATGCCGTAACACTCTTATTTATAGATTTATAATTCATATATTTATGTTATAATTTTTATACGTTAAAAGCAAACAAAAATTTCTCGTGTGATGTGGTTTTCGTTTGAAATTATGATTTTAATAGTAAAGGTAAATAAAGAGAAATATCTGTTTTTTCAAAGAAATTTATACGTTTGACAAACCCCACGTTTACACTTCAACATAACAATCTACTGCATATTTGATACCACTCGTAAACGTATATCAGCAGATCAAGTTATTAAATGTATCGACCAAGCGATGAAATATCTTTCAAAAGGAAATCCGGATTAGCGATAATCGAAACTGAGAATCCTTCGTACGCCATCGAGATTCTATATTTCTATAAACACACCACTTTAGGTTTTAGACCATATTTGTTACAACTTCAAATTCGTGTTTAGTTCCGAATATGTTTTTCTTATCCACTTGATTTATTATTTGATTCTAGTTAAGTTGAATTTACACCACATTTTCGCTATATCATTCTTTATTGTGAGCAAATAGGAATAAAGAATTTTATGTATTTCTAACAACGTACAATTTATGGATAGCGATTTTCGATAGAAATTTTGTTTTGAAGCACAAACTTGTTATTTACAAGATTACAAACTATAATGTTCAACTAATATCCTTTTTATTTTATTGAAAGATAAAATAAATCAAAAAACATTGTTATGTTTAAGTGAAGACAATCCTTACGTACAATTAGAAGGAAGTTTATTGATTAGGTCACATAAATTATATATAGAGTGTATGTTACTGAACAACAAAACAAAAATTTTAATTTAATTTTCACCAGAAACAAAGTTAGTATAATGTGTCATTAATGAGATACATTTTTTGCATCATTTTTAAACGTAGGAGTTTTTTGGTATAAAAAGTCAGTTTTAATGCAAATTTTATTAAACATGGTTCAACCTAATTTGGTTTTATTTGCATTTTTGTACTTATTTAACGCTATTGATGCTCAAATTAGAAAATTATTAAACCAATATATTTCCAAAATATATTGTACTAAAAATTAGTAATGCCTACATATGTTTCCCTATCATAACACAAACATTTCTAAACTGAAAATAGGTGGTTTTAGAGAAAATCGATAAAAGGTCTGAGATTGTGTTAGATGAAGATATCGATCTCATTTTCAAATTTTCTTTTATAATATTTAAAACCACTTATTTTCAATTTGAAAAGTAACTTCGCTAAACAGAATGCTAACATGCTTATCTCGTGCTCTATCTCCTATTTTCAGTAATATTTTTATGGAACATTTTGAAAACAATTATATTGTTGAACACAATTGTAATATTAAATTTTGGTAGAGATATATTGATAATGACTTAGTATAGAAAGGAAATAATGGCGAACCTAACAGTTTCCTAATTTTATTAATGAAAATGGAACTTCAATCAAATTTACCATTGAAAGGGAACAAAATGATGAATTACCTTTTCTTGACATTTTAATCAAGAAAAAAGTAATTGATTTGAAACATCTACCTTTCGAAAGAAAACTAAAACTAATACCAATTCGTATCTAAATTTTAATGTTGAGAAAAAGATTATTATAAGTATGTACAATAGAGTTAAAATTATATGTTCTAATAAAGATATCTGGAATTCTGAAATTAACTTTGTAAAACAAGTCTCATTTCAAAACAATTATCTTGATAATCTTATAGATAACACTACCTAAACGTAAAAACTACAGTCAAAATAACATTAGCAATACTGATACTACACTAAACGTTGCCACTATAGTGTTACCATAATATTGCTGGCATATCTAAAGAAATTAACAGAATAATTAATAGATTTAAAATTAGAACTTTTTTCTGCGTCCAATTTTAACGATTACGAAGGCTTTTAATGAAATTAAATATAATAAATATTATATAATTGTTGTAAATTCTATATTGGAGAAAGCAGAAGATCATTAGAAATAAGAAATATCTAACACAAAAGATACATCAATTTGAAAAATCTCAATATTCTTATAGAACTAATCACAGTATTAATTCCTTTATGTAAGTATTTGTTAAAGATTTTGTAAGACAATTATTATTTTATAAAATAGTTTCGATGATTTGTAAATTTGTAATATGAAATTGTTTATTTGCTAATTTAATTTGTCTATCCACTACGTTATTAATTGCGCTCTTTTTGTATTTTAGCGCAGCACATGATCTATAATCTAATATCCTATTAGTTTTTACTTTTTTCGGTACCAATCAGTAATGAGTTTGCCTTTTGAAGTATTATTAATGTCATATCTAAACAATTTCAAATTTTCTATATGTACAATAGCGATATGATACCTTTAAACGATGTTCTAGACCAACCTCCTTTGAAACTAGTTAAAATTAGTGATCTCCTTTTTAAGATTCCGTTTTACATATTCGGTGCCATTTTAAGTTAATATTAGTATAATTTTATTTACTATTCAAGGACAACTGCTTACGTCAGAAATATACCAGCATTTAATTTTATATTATTGTAAGCTCTCTGTACACATTTTTATAATTTAATTTTAATGTTCATTTTTGTAGCTACCCTGACTATGTTATTTGTATTACATCTCTGAAACCTACGAGGGTAGTTCAGTAGGTCAGGTAAAAATTGAACAATCACTTGTTTTTTCAGTATATAAAGATTCTATTTCCAACACAGCTCCTCTCCAACTGCAATTCTGCAAAATATACGTCTACTTCGCCGATCACTTCTTCATTGGATGAAAATATCTTACCAACAAGTCAAGTTTTCACGTTTGGGAATAAGAAATAGCCAGAAGAAGCCAAAACTGATGTATTTTTGCAATTGCAACAGCTGAAGAATGCGCTGGTGTGTTAGCGTGGTGAAAAAAATCATTCTTTGCCAAGTGTTATCGATTTTCTTCGATTTTTCCAGTCAACTACTCCAACAACGATAAATGATACTTTCCTGCTATCGTTCTACCTTTTTGAAGATATTCAACAAAAATTATTCCGAAAACATTCCAATAAACAGTTGCAATCACTTTACCACCCGATGGTACCATTTGAGTTTACTGGTAGAACCAAGTTTCATCACCAGTAATAAATCCATACGTATTACGCTTAAACGGTTTTAAACAATATTCCGACTATGTTTTTGGTCCACTGTTAATAAACGCGGCAACGATCTTGAAGAAAGATTTCTCATATCCAAATCATCATAAAGTTAAAACCATTGCACTATCGGCAAGTATAATGCCTCCACAACATACTACATACAACACACTATCATGAACTTTCGTTATCATTTCTGGTGTATGGGCATATTTTAGCTTGCCAGACCGGCCAGCATCGTGAACGCTCATAAAACCACAACGAAAATTACTAAACCACTTATGAATCGTTTTAATTTTTGAAGTAGAGTCCGGATAATATTCGTCAAGATTTGCTTTGTTTCTTTTATTATTTTTACGCAGAAAATAATGTTAATGAAAGCACGAAAATCGCCACTGCATTCTAGCGAAACTAATACAAGTTGTTTACTTATGTGGCTGTCGAAGACAAAATAATCCACAAATATTCTTGCAAATTAGTATGACGTCATCTATAGGAATTCATTTTAACAAAATAGTATTGATTTTATTCTGGTGGCGTCATCTCTTGCATTGTTACCGATTTACTGAACTAACCTCGTATATCGCGGGTCCAGAAAACTTGTGTCATTTTATTATATGTATATCTAGTTATTATTTGTCCCTTTTGTTTTGACAAAAATTTTCAATGACGAAGTAAGAATTCTATATCTTTTATGTACTATTATTTATATATTTTTAACTATGAAAATGATACCGCTTTAATGAGTTAATATCGGAATATGTGAACATAAATAAATATAGAAAGAAACGTTTAGGGTAACAATGAATTTAATATAATAAGCTATAAAAATTGTATAAATTTAATTGATTTAAATTAGTTGAGCGCTTGAAATTATTTATAGAACTTTGTGTAGCACAGTTCTCATTATCATAGTTTGAAACGAAAGCTTTGAATAAGTTACAAATATGTATGGTGTATTTCATATTATATCAGTGTTTTCTTGTTTCTTTTGCTCCATTTATGAAAGAACGTTCATCCTCAAGAATTACGAAATATATTTGTGGTGCTTCATCTTACTATTAAAAGTCTGTAATCCTTACTTCTATAATTTCATTTTCAAAAAGAGTCAATTTAAACAGTTATCACTGTTATAAGTAATGTGCGTATTCAAGGTAGCTATCATCTACTAAAATTGCTTATTTCATTATCCTCTTTGTATAACCACTTCAAATCTGGATATTGTGTTTGAAATTGTATGTATCCGTGCATTTCTTTATATAAATTTACTACCCTCTTGCAAATGGATGGAATATAGTTCGTTCCATCATTTTAAAAACTAGCATGCATACTAACTTTCAATATATTTTTACTTTAAAATTAGGGATGACTACATGTCATATGTGATGCACTTTGAGAAGTATCATTTAATTTAAAAGTTTATCTTCTTAAACTTTATACTTCAAACAGCACTTAATCTGAAAAATAAGTAATTATTCTACTCGTTAATATTGAAGTATGTCATTTACACATAGATTGCCGTGGTTCAAATTTCATTTCAATAGCTAGTGTGGTTAAAATTGACGACTATCAATTGTTATAAATACACGCATTACGAAATAGCACGCCATAATGTATTTTCCTATACAAATCAACGGTACCTTAAAACATAATTGAATTGTTAATGCGTAATTCGTATGCGGCGCTGTTTACAGAATATAGTTCTATTTTCAGTTTATTTCAAAACTTCATAGAAAAAATAGTATATGCAACGCATGGAAGAAGGCATTTCAACTGCTCGAACGCACTCGCTCGATGGCTTCGCCATCTCGCTCGTGAAAAAGACTATCTCGCAGTTGAAATGCAACTTCTTCCACTTGTTGCATAATATACTATTACAGCATTAAGTGCCTATTTCTTGTAAAATACGTACTTTTTTAAATTAGGCTAACTTTTTCTAAATCCCAAAGATTCCATTCCATATTTATTTCTTAAAACAACTGTTAGGTGTTATAAAATACCGGTTATATTCTCGACTGTTTTCAATTTTTTTGCAAAATTTTCCCACTTAAATAAAAAATATTTGTCTCTATAGCACAATTTCTTACCTTCATTATGAGCCTAAAAATATAGCAATTCCTACAGTTGTTCTTGGGAGTGTTTCTTTTAAACTTGGAACAGTCTATGTCTGAATGTATATATCACGTATCAAATAAGGCTTAATACAGATAAGCATTACTGAAATTGTATATATACGAGGAAGTTTTGAAAACTTCACGAAATACAAGGGAAAATGAGAAAATTTGTTTTTGAAAGTTGAAAGTTGAATGCACTTCATCCAACGATGTTCCAAAGCCATTATGCCATCACGAAAGTGCGATTCTTCAAGTCCTCTAAAATATTCGCCGACAGCTGTGTTTACTTCTTCGTCCGTGGAAAATTTTTGTCCCCCAAGGGAAATTTTTAGTAGTGGGAATAGATGGAAGTCAGGCGGAACCAAAGCAGGCAAATAAGGTGGGCCTTACAACAGATCGTACTTCAGTTCATTCAATTTTTTTATTGCTACCAGACTTGTATGCTGACGCGCATTCTCCTGATGGAAAATGATCTTTTTCGTACGCAATCCAGGTCTTTCTTCATGAATCTTTTTATCCGATTGGTCTAGAAATTTAACGAAATATTCACAGTTTATTGTTTGGCATCCCAGAGTATTTCACGGATATTGCCTTCTTTGGTGGTGGAGAACTGCTATGTCTCCATTGTTTTGATTGTTACTTGGTCTTAGGGGTGTAATAGTGTACCCAAGTTTCATCTGTTGTAACAAATCGTCGGATGAAATGATTTTATTTGAGTTAAAACGGTCTAGACTCTTGACAAATTTTCATTCTATGAAGGTTTTGATCCATTGCCAATATGCGCTGCACCCATCTTGCGGAAAGCTTTTTCATCCCTAATTTCACAGTTAGGATATGCAATGTTCTTTCATCTTAGATGCTTATATCATTAAGAATTTCGGAGACCTTTAATCGACGATCTTGCATAATTTTGTTGTGGGCTTTTTCGGCGATTTCAGGCGTGGTGGCAGTTTTTAACCATACACTGCGCGGGTCATCTTCTAGGCTCTCACGCCCAAGTTTAAATTCCGTGGCCTACTTATGTACAGTCGTAAATGATGGAGCAGAGTTTTTTAAAGTATCCTGCATATCTCTATGAATTTCTGTTGCCTTCCAGAATTTTTTTACAAAATATTTGATAACAGCGCGCGTTTCACTTTTATCCATTTTTCAACACTTGCACAACTAGCTTTATTCAAAGCGACCCCAAATTGATACTACTTAATAGAACAATATCACATTTGAAATTTGCGTATATTTTATTCGAACCAATGCTGCCATCTCTGCTTCATATTACGCAGTTTTCAAAGAATCCTGGTATTTGCAATAAAATGAAGTTCGTTTTCAGTTTAGCCACCAACTCATTTTGAAGGTGTATTATGGGGTTCGGAGTAAAAATTTAAAATCGCATCAAACATATCTGCTTATTTACAATATTTTTTGTTTTTCTTGTAGCTTTTATACTTCATGAAAATAAAATGCAATTTGGGTTGAAAAATACGATAAAAAAGGAATTAATCTGGTATTAACCTGCTGTTTTTATTTACATACAAATAATGTGAGATTTTTCTTTAAAAATGCTGGCAATCTGGCATTTAGGCATCGAAATTTCTGAAATGTTTTACATTTGCTTTTGTACCACAACAAGAATTTTCCCAAATAATGTATAATAAATCGATAGGAAGGTCCAAATTTCTTACAATGGGCGTCATTGAAGCTAAGTAAGCAATTGATTTGATTATCTCACACATGTTAATACAAAAAAAATTAAAAGAAATAAATTGAAGTTATTTATTTTCACAACTAGTTTCGCCGGTTTAGCATTTTCAGATGAATAGACTGAATATGATGAAAATGTGAAATTAATTAGTAATAGATAAAAATTCTTCATAAGTTTACATTAGATCCGACAAAAATGTTTATCTATTACTAATTAATTTCATATTTACATCATATTCAGCCTATAGAGAAAAATTCTTCATAAGTTTACATTAGATCCGCCAAAAACTTTTATCTATTATTAATTAATTTCATATTTACATCATATTCAGTCTATTCACCTAAAGATGCCAAACCAGCGAAACTAGTTGTGAAAATAAATAGTTTCAATTTATTTCTTTTAATTTATTTGTATTAACATGGGTGAGATGATCAAATCATTTCCATTGTATAATAACGTTACAATTTTTTGCTGCAATACACAAAGGTATTTACTAAATTTTTCCAAAACACAATTCGCTCAATACTCAAAAGTGTAATATTATTGGTCGTAAATACGCCTCAGATCCTAGCGGTTTAATAACAATAATTATAAAACCATAACACAGCACTTTCTCATTAAGAAGTGTGCAAAAATCTTCATGAAGGCAGTAAACCCTTATTCCATACTTTATAGTTTTGACTCTGAAACAAAGTGATGGATCTAAGCCTCATCCACCGTCACAAATCTTTCCCAAAACATTTTCTGATGTGTACTAGTTATCGCCAAATTTGTCGTAGCGACTTTTTACTGTTCTGTTTCTAATCAGCAGAGGTTTTTTTAAAGCCCAATTCGTGGCGCAAAATTTTTCAACACTGCCTATTCAATGGTCACATATTTCTGCTATAAATTTTATCGTAGCCCATCAACCATTGAGGATAATCTCAACAACTATATCAACATTTTCTTCAGTAGCGACTATTTCCGGTGCTCCCGTGCCCATAAGACCTTCTCTGGATTTAAACTCAACTAATACATGGACCATATCATTATAAATTTATTTTGTCGACAAACCATTTTTGTAGATATATTTTATGATAGTTAAAAATTCAGTTTTCTCAATATTTTGAATAAACGCAAACATGCCACAGATGTAAATTAATATTTCTTAAACGAAAAACAGATACATGACTCTTTATGCGAAGTAATGTCAATAAATATCAAGTTAAACAAGTATATTACGTTATAAGGATTAAAAGTGCATCATGTTTTGCCGAGCAGTTATGATTAGATTTGCGAGGCGAGGCGAGGCGTTAGAGTAGCTGAGAGAATGCAATGATTGCGAGGCGAAACTGGTATTTTTAATCCAAATAATATACTCGTATTCCATTTTTTCTCCAACAGAAATTAGTAGCTATATTTAATTACTTACTAGCTAGAATTGAAAATGGTCACTTTTCTCCTAAGATTGAAAATGTTGCCTGGCAAGAAATACATTCTTATACTAGTAACAAAATGATCAACTTTACGAGCTAAACACAATGAAAAAATGACAACTTTATTTGACGGTTGAAGAAAAATTATTTTTTATTTCTCAGACTAGGGCTACTATCATAGAATTAATAATTCGTGAACCCTTCTCGTCTAAGTAAGAGCGAGAGAAATACGAGGGGTGCTGAATATGTTTCGGGAATCAAGTACTTCCTACGTTGTTAGAGAATCATAAATGCACTGTCATAAAATTTGACATTTTTTAGGCTATGTATCATTGACAGTTGAATAAAATATTGTTTGGTAATGTTTGTATTTAAGAGTAAAATAAACAACTATCGACAAAAATAGAATTAAATCGCAAACATTTTCGTGCGATGATTTTTTATGATTTTTAAAGTAATTTAACTCAACAACAACGTATGGATCATCTTGTTTCAGCTTTTAGTAACGATTCACCATCCAAAGCAACAATTTATCACTGGTTTTCAGAATTCACGTTTGGTCGCAGAAGTCTCAGTGACACATTTCGCGGAGGGCGTCGCGAACTAGTGTTGTTTCAAAAAACATTGATGCTGTGCGTGAGATGATTCAGATGGATCGACATGTGACTTACCGTGAAATAGAATCGACCTTTGTGATGGACATGACCATTTAGGTGTGAAAAAATTATGTGCCCGATGGATTCCACACAATTTGACGGAGGCTCAAAAAGTGGCGCATATTCGATGGAGCAAGGAAATGCTGAAAAAATTTAACCGTGGTGCTTCAAATTTGGATTATAACATCATTACAGGTGACGAAACTTGGATTTATTCATATGAGCCAGAAACAAAGCAACAGTTGCGCGTTTGAGTATTTCAAGATGAATTGAATCCAACAAAAGTTGTCCGGTCACAAAGTGTTTCAAAGAAAATGATCGCAACATTTTTTAGTTTTACTGGTCACGTTGCTACCGTCGTTTAGAGGATCGTCGCACGGTCAATGTTGATTGGTATACAAGCATTTGCTTACCGGAAGTTATCAATGAAATCAGAAAAACGATTGCAAAGCGTCGGACCATCTTGCACCATGACAATGCATCGTCACACATAGCATCACAAACTGTCGATTATTTGAAGCGGTAAAAGGAAGAATTTGTGACTCATTGTCCATACAGTCCGGATTTAAGTCCAAATGATTTCTTTTTATTCCCGGTTGTCAAAAATAAAATGCGTGGAACCCGTTTTTCAACACCTGAAGATACTGTGGAAGCATTCAAAACTCACATTTCTGCTATAACATCTTCGCAATGGAAAAAGTGCTTCAACAACTGGTTCGAACGCATGCAAAAGTAAATTGATTTTAAGGAAGAATGTTTTGAAAAACAATAGAAGCGTTTTTGCTGTATTTTCATTGTGTTTTCATACCTATTCCCGAAATAATTGCAGCACCCTTCGTATATTTCAGCTATTTTTAGCTACTACAAATATCCATTTGGAACAGTCTTTGAATTCCACTTAACCATCAAATGAATAGTTCAGGCTTCACTTCAGATATCTATAAAATAAACAGTCTCACATTATTTTCTTTCCAAAAAGTAAAAATATTTTTACCAGCAAGACCTAATTTAACTATTCTTGCATTATCACTTCATTAATGACATCTGCCATCATTTATAGATGTTTGTCATCACAGATGCCCATCGACATCATACTGTTCCGAATTAACAGAACTTTGCCATTTTTTCTTTGGCATTACAATAAACTATTTCCTACAGCTAGTGCAACAAGAAATAATCATACCGGCAAAACCTTCAAAATAATTTTACTCTTCCACCTTATAATAAAATAATGAGTCAACATTCTCTGTTTGTAGATTAGAAATGTTAGCTGTATAAGTTTTATTGTGGTCACTTTGAAGATACAGTACCAACTTGTAAAAAGTAATCAACTTCTACTACATCGTATCCACTAAACCTTGAGTTCTGCGGTTCCTTTTCTATAATAAACATCAAAGATATGTCAATAAAATTTTGATTTTAATTTTACCACATTTACCCTTCATATTCCTGTATACGAGTAGAATGTATTCGTTATTAATATTCTAATTATCGCAACAGTAACATTCAAATTATCCTCCCTAGGAGGCATTTGTGTTCATTTCCAGGAATATTGTAATCACATACCATATCAACTACGCTAGTAAAAATCTTCTGCAAAATCGTCCAACTTGTAAACAAATAACAGTTGCAAAGTTAAATATCATTGTACACTCAAACATTTGGAGCAAAACATCTTAAAATATTTTTCTAGCATAAGGATCCAAAGTTCTTGTTTTAGAAGCTTTTGTCCTTTTGTCTTTTTCCAGGATTGGCTTTCTGACGATTGCCCATTTTCTTGTTAAAAATTTAAATTTATTATGTGATACTAAACAGCACTCTCATCCAATCAGTATACAGTGTACTATATACCTTTTCACAAATTATTTTAATTACAACAATCGCATTTATTTATAGAAACTATTGAGGTCATTTTAAATTTATTATTAAATATAAATAGCAAAATGTTTAGTTCCTTAAATATTGGTGAATATGCATTATAATTATGTGACTTTTAAATTCATTTGTTAAATAAGTGTATTACCTTTAAGTTAATCCGAATATTTACATGGGTTTTGCTAATTACCATACGGACTATCTATGCATTACGTTGCGATAAGCGTAACTTTTTCTCACGGATTAATATATTTTGCTATTCAGACATATCTGTTAAATTTAGAATGACCTCAATAGCGTCACATAAAATAAATGCGCTTATTTCTATTCCAAAGTATTCTTACCAAAAAAGTACAGAAAACCGTATATACAAAAACACAAGTAATAGGAAATTAAATACTTACTCCTATTGATAATTAGTAACCAAAGTGTTTAAATACAAGTAAAATTTAAAATAAAAGTGAAAAATATTTTTGTATTTATTACTTTTAAAGTTAGAATGTTACCATTCGGAAAAATTTCGTCGTTCAAAAGGGTAAGGGAATTATTACACGTCATGCTACGAGAATTAAGAAGCAAGGGTTCAAAATTCTGTTTAACTTAATTATACTAAGCAAAAGGCAGTACCTAATATTTCCATTGTATTATTATTTTTACAGTAAAAGAAATGGTAAACCTAGTTATAAAAATATAGGAACATCTTCTCCTTTCCAATTGTAATTAACATGATAATGCCTGTCTACTTTCTATAAAAGAAATGATTCATCAAAAATGCCATAAGCGATAACAGATACTGAACAACCTATGCTGAAAGGTTGTCTATGTGATACTACTTAACTGGCGGTAGCGCGAAAAATACTGTAGCTGTATAAAATCACATAATAATACCAAATAATTATTTTATAACTATCAGTTGTTGGAAAAATAAAGCAACTACATCAAAATTCTATGCGACTACGGTTTACTGCCAACTTATTTTGCTGCAAACCATAGGAGTGTGCCTAGATTAGAATATACAGGGTTGCTTTGAAATAGTTTCAATAATTTTAACCATGTATTCTTTGGGTCCCATATACTCACAAAAAATAATTAAAAAATTAGACATCTTTAATTTAGGCACAATCGAATTTAGAAAATTCTTGTAAAACTTTTTAAGAACCTCTAATTTGCAATATTTTACAGGTCATTCCAATTCAATGTAGTCGGGCATTGCCGTGTATTGGAAAACATTCAGGGTAATTGAAATTGATAAAAAAAACTCGATTCTGTTATTAAATTAAATTTGGCTGTTTTTGTGGAAGTAAAATTTATCAAAAAATGGAAACGTCTTCGTTATTAAAACTATTACGCTTGCAAAAGAAATTGCATGTTATTTCATAGATTTAATTTGCTTTTCATTATTTCTGAATTAAAAGCGATATTAAAAAAATAAAACTATATTTTCGCTTGACCGCTAATCAAAACTTTTAGATTTTCTTAGTGGTTGTGCACTTTCTTAAACTATTGAACAGTTTGTGTTGTTTGTGTACGTGCGCTTTTACAAGGAAATAATGGCGGTAGCAAAAAATAATTAACATCTTCTAAATTATTGCAACTATTTTTAAAGAATTCTTAGTGTCTATAAATTCAAAAAGCGTTACACATATACACATGGTAATAGGTTACACACGGCATGTTAACGTGTTTTTCATGCCAATACAAAATAACATTAAATCACAATGAAATTTATTTTTAATTTTGATTTAAATAAGAAAATTCCGTATCGTTTAATCTACCAGCTGTTAACAAAAGATAAAATGGGTCATAAATGTTCTAAGGTAAAGTATTAAGCAGAAATTGATTGTTAAAATTCGATATCCAAGTTACGTTTCGGACTAATAAATAAAAATTAAATGACCTTTAGGTTAAGCACCCATTTATTAGTAAATAAGCAGAACGAAATTCGGTGTTATTTTAATTTGTTATGTCAGCAAATACATTCGCCAATGCTAACAGTTCCTAAAATGTTTTCATTTGTAAAATTTTTTAAACAGGGTTTAATGGGATTTAATAATCTCAAAAATGTATCTCTTCTAATACGTAGAATTGACATTTTCATTTCAACAACTATTTCAAAACAACCCTGTATAGCTTGAAATTACAAGACTGTTTTCCTTTACCAATGTTGTTTAAATGTTAGTTATTCTATCGCTCGTAGTAAATCGCCCTTAATCAAGCCGTTTTTTTCAATAAAAGCAATGTAGGACACGCAATACGATGTGGAAAAACAACATAACTATTTTTCCCATAAGAAGGCGATTGGATTCAGAGGCAATGTAGGTACCAACCCAAACCACAGAGACCTGTCGTTATTTCCATTATTTTTTATCACATGAAAAAAGTTACATTTTCATATGTTGGATATAAAATACAAAATGAGAATTTTATTTGATTTTACTTCTAGATAAAGTAGAGTGAGCTTTAGGCAAAATTGAACCCTGTGTCCATAGTTGAATAAATTACAATCCCTCAAAGATAAATATTAACATTTATGGTTTAATTTATATAATTTTTTGGATATTTTATAACAAATATTTTCAGTGAACAGTTTTAAATTATATTAATTTTTTAGTTAATTGTAAACTTAACGGAACATTATACAACCGTGAAAACTAAAACGATAATGTTTAGTTGTACGAAATATTCAATATCACATTAACTGAAACACAATTAACATGTTCAATACTTTTTTATAAAATTCTAGGTTCAGCTAACATACAAAAATAGTTATTTATCACTTTCATGTGATGGATTATATATCTATCCTTCTTTATACAGAAAAAGTATTTGTTTCCTAAGTTGCATAACAAAAGAAGAAGTAAACCGAATATGTATTTTACATCTTACATTCAATCTCCAGAAAAGTTGAAAGTAACCACTTTGTGTGTAAATTTCATATTTCACCAAATGCGTTTAGGGATTCAACGAATGAAGGAAATTTATTTTTCTTTTATTCTCAAATAGAACTTGAAATATCGACTGACTGTAACATTCACACCTGCGTGTGAATTGAAATTTTGAGAGTACGTTAAATTTTATTTTCGTCAAAATTTTCCGGTTCTTATTTCACATCACGGCTTTGGTAAACTGTTAAAATAAGGACATGTGATATTTATTTGTTATATAATGCGAACCCATATTTTTTATTTCGAGGTGCTTAAATGTAAATGTTTATACTGCAGTTCCATCTTTAATGTTTTTGTGTGTCAAATTTCAATTTAAAATTGCACTTACGCTTAGATATTTTTAAAGATATAGAGCATTCAATTACCCGTAGTTTATTGTGTAAAGGACACTCAGCTTGCAGTCACGATCTCCCACGATCACAATTGGTCTGACATTTTATCATGGTTTATTATGTGATAATTTAATTTTGTTAAATTATAGAATTCTAATATCAAATTACATTCTGTATTATAACAAGTGGAAAACAATGTTAGGTGATTTAGCGGTAAAACTTTTAAAACATTTAGGGAGTTCAGCGCTGTCATGCTTAGTATTACCTAGTAAGGCAACCAAAATGCATGTAATAGATACAGTGAGAGCAACAATGGTTGTCCGAAAAAAACTGATTTCCACTGCTGGTCATACCAATACTTACATCTAATGTACTCCAATTTGTTTTTGTCAATAATGAAGTCAGATAAATTATTAAAAACATAACCTAATTTT
>JAHWXV010112782.1:0-15131 GCA_024586415.1 Phrixothrix hirtus
TTTAGTTGTTCCTAGAATTCTGTGAAGACGTGTCGTATCGGAATACTTGTTATAATTGAATATTTACATTACCTTTGCAAATATTTATTGTAAGTATTTTTAAAAATAACTGTTAACTGCTCTACATCAAAATTCGTCAAACTGCTCTATACGAATAAACACGCAAACCCTCAAATATATGCGCACAGCGAGCACAAAGTTTCAAAACGCGTTGCGCAGCAAAGGAGTAAATATTGTAGGAAACAAAGTCATTCATATTATATGTTTATACACAAATCTATAAAACCTGGTTTGGTTGTGGATTTGAACACTTGTCTTTCAATGCGATCCATCCAATCCATAAGTCAGCGCTTTACACTGTTTAGCTAGATCGCTATGAAGGAATCATGATATAATTTCTATTCATTGTATAAATAAATTAATAGCATTGATACTAAAATTTATTTAATTAAATATAACAAACGTGTTTATTATTGAATATAGAATTACTTTTTTAACTATGAGTATTAGTTGCATTAAATGAAATATTCATAAAAAACAGAAAACCGCGATATCGATAACTGGCTGTTTATATCGTTAAGAACATTAAGCTGCCATTATGAAATAAAGCAATAGATTAAGAATTGAAACCCGAAGACTATTTTCACTTCTGTAATTTACAAACAAGTTTCCAACACAAATTTTACGTTTAAACTGATTTCAAATTGATTTAAAATTATTTTAAGAATTTATTATGAACCAAATAAACATGGAAACTACTTTTATAAAGTTTTATAAGAACGTTTTAAACGAAATTCGTGATACTATTTGTAATTATGATAGCATAGTAGTAGATTTTTTCGCGCTTCTGTCTGACAATGTAAAATGTTTGATCGTCCCTAGCAGCCAGAGGGTGATCGGTTTCCAGCCTAGGCCATAAAACACGGATATGCTCTTTTATTGGCTAATAAATTTATTATTGTGTAGCAACCACAGAATAAGCTCTTTGCAACATTGCAGCCATTGGTTACTACATTAACGGATGATGACGTTTTAAATAAAGACCTAATGTTTTATTATGTTTTTAGCAAATCATATTCACGTCTCACTGGCGGCCAAATCCTAAAAAGCTAGCTAAACATTGTTAAATATAGTTTAGATTGATGGGATTAAAACTCCATAGATAGATAAAGTAATGTTTGCAGAATATAACGGTATATTTTAAGAGGATTAATTATATATACCTACCATGTATAAGCCATTAAAGTGTGACCTGTGTATAGGTAGTAGCTTGATGGTTTCATGCATTAAAAGAGGGACATGTTCAAAAAAGCACCAGAATTCCTAAAATTAATAATTTTTAATCTGTAAAATAGGCATTTTAGATGTATTTCAGTACCTGAAGTAAAAGTATATGAAATAGCAATTAAACGATATTTTAAACACAAACAAAGCAAACATTTTCTATAAATGTTTTAGAAAATTAGATAAACAGTTAATTGTTCCACTCTGTTCAACGATTAGTAATTTTGAATTAAAGTTTATATTATTATATAACAAAATCCACAAAAACAGCTGCCTATAGGTACCATTTTATCTTTTATTTAGATGATTGTAAAAAGAAACAAGATTTTATGGTGAGAGACGTTTATATTTGTCATTTCTGTGGAAAAAAGGCATATGAGGGTTTTCGGATGTCTGATTACAAACCCGTTATTAAATTTGAATAGTTCACTTACAAAATGGTGGCTTGCAGTTTTGAGGGTTGTTCATCGATTTCATATGAATATTCATAAACAGGGTTTCCTGGCCCTCTGATTGCGAATCCATCTTGTATAGTTCACTTTCATAATAACGGATACAATATGGCCGCTGACAGAGCTCCAAGTCGCTATTCCGAATCTGAACCATACAGTTCTAATGACGTATTCCTAATTTGCAATCCAAAAAATCTATATACCAACTTTCATGAAAAACTGTTGGATTGTGCTTGAAATGGTTATTGTATTATAATGTCTAGTAAGAACGTAGTATCAAAAGAACTGTTCGAACATTGGAATATGAAGAAAATTGATTTAAGTTACAAGTATAAGGTAAAGGTATATTGTACAAGCGTACAATTGAATAGATATAGTTACACTTTTAGATGTTAACGAACATATGGAGACGTGTTTCTGTTCTTCATGTGTGGCAGTTAGAAATCAGGGTGAAAGTAACGTTGAAACGAATAGTAACGAGTGAAAATTATGTGAAATAAAATGTGAACAAACATTTAAAAATTTGACAAAAAATTGTTCTGTGGATCAATATGGAATCGGGCAAACGACAGATACCGCTAAAGATAATTACAGTGAAAACTGTCTAAGGCGAAAACTGGAAAAGCGGGAATCCTGCTTATTCCGAAAAATATGTACGGCCCCGTGAAAATTATGGGCAAAATACATAGGCTAAGCTGGAAACTGCTTAACGCAAACACGGAAAGGAAACATAGGTCCGATGGAATAAATTTAACCTGAAAAATACGTAAAATTGTGTCTGTATGTACGTAATGTAAATAATATCTATGCTTTAAACGTGCATAAATATGTATGTATTTCTTAGAAGGAATTAAAATTATATTTGTACATTAAAAATAATCGTGAGACTTTTTAATGTTATTAACAAACTTCAAAAGCGACTTATTCATACTAAACGCAGAATTAGCAGTTCTTAAAACGACTCATATGCACTCTCAATCCTAAGTATGTGCGTATATTGTGCTATTTACCGATGCGATTACAAGTATTCTCGTAGTGTTTAAAATTAACACGTCACATCCGCGAATAGAAAAATTGTTTTAATTTTTCAATCATCTTAAGATTGTTATTTTTAACTAGATTTTGTTTTTTTTAAATAAAAATGAATGCATCACACTTAAAAAAAATTAACCTAATAAAAACCCACGAAACTGTAGGTGTACGCGCTCATCGTTAAATTTATCGGCGGAAAAACACAGGTGTATGATATTTTGATAAACAAGGCTCGTTTTAAAGAACAGTGGTTTACTAATGTACAAAACTCGTGTTCAAAATGCAGACACCGCGCAATTGAAAATGCGGCAATCAACAAAATTACGTATGAATGACTTATAGCTGCTAGATCTACAAATGTTTAAAACATTGATATAATTACAAACAATTATCAAAGAGGCTTCTGTTCATAATAGAAGTTTAATTCAAATACGATTCCACAAATGTGAATGCAAAATTTTAAAAAACGTCAATGTGTGTAGACATGAAATAAAACGTTTAAAATATAGTATTATAAAAGCTAATTAATAAATGTATTATGCAAACCAAAGAATTTATTTTGCGTCACTGTGGGTTACTTATACGTATGTATGTACTTAAAAAGATGCAAATCTGTTTAAAACGGAAACCTGTGTAAAATGGAAAAAATTTATGGTCCCTTGGGATTCCAGGTTTAGACCATTTTTACTGTACATCGTTTTTGATATTGGTATTAATATTATTTGGTATTAATAAAAAATTAATAAAGTACCATTCCGCAAGCAAGAAAATATTGTATATAAGAAGTAACATCGACAACTCCACCTGATTACAGTTTTGAATGGGCATTGAAATGTTATTTCCTTATCCTGACTCTCTATTTTATACAATAAAATTTAAACCTTAGTTCTTGAATCAGGTAATTGTTATTGTGAGTAATTTTCTTTCTTAATATTTTTTCCTCGTATTAGTATATAATTGGAATAATAAAGTAGGAAAATTATATTAAAAATCGTAAAAAAAATGTTAAACATACAGTTTACGTTAATTGCGTTTTTATTTTTTTATTCATTAGTAATGTTTTGTAATGTCATATTAATATTTACTTCGAATTTTTTAAATAACAAAACATTTTACTACGATATATCAAATAAAAGCATAACATAAATTAATACATTTATCATTAAGGTTAAAAGTAGTACAACAAAAATTAGAAATAATAAAACCTAATGGAACATTCTGGAATAACTCGGTAAGTACCTTATAATTAAAATAGATGATGTATTCGAAAATGACCCATTACGGTAACCGATATCTGTCGATTAAATTCAAGGTCAGCAATGAGTCATGGCATTGCACTTTATTACATCATTATCATGACTAATTATTCTAGATTATTCCTAACTATTTTATATAAATAGTAGATTAAATTTCCTTAGTTCTAGCTTTTAATTAGAATCCTGTCCTGTTAGTTACTGATATACATAAATAGAAATATAAACGTTTGTTGTTAGATTATTGTAAAATAAATATTTAAATCAATATGTTAATATGGATAATCGTAGCCTTAGTGAATATAAATAAAGATTTTAAAACAATTAACAAATTTCATAATAGTAATTATTTGCCTTGCAGTAAAGTCGTAAGAAATGTCTAAAAACTGTCATCTTTAATCTTACATAAAATAAAATTTGCATAAAACGAAACAAAATATACTAAAATTTCCCTAAAAGTAAATGCAAAATGTCTCTTCTTGTTACACGCTCTCAGCTTATTATCGTGTCTTTAATCCACCATTTTGTCTTCTAACAAGTTTAACTTCAGGTTCATGTTTTAAACAGCCTATTTACCAACTGCATTAAAACACCAATTGAACATTCATTAATACGCCGATTACACGCAAATACACAAATCATGCCAACCAGATGATTTAAATGAATTACTTTCTGAGCTACATGTCTACAAAAAATTATAGATTGGTCGAAGAATAATGGAATAGGTTGAAATGTAAATTTTTAAAAAAACTATATTATTCTGTGTTGGCACAAATGGTGCAGTGAGTAAGGTGAATCTAAATATGCCAAACCAAATACCATATAAAATATCACGATCAAAACAGTCACCTTACTTATACGATTTATTAATTGGGTGATCTAACTTGCACCTCACCTGACCTGACTTGATCTAAATCTAAGAAATACCAATTTATCTGATATATCCCAGCATAAAACCACTAAATTTGAATATTGCTTTAAGTATATTGCTCCAAAGATGTTAAATATTTGCATAGATTTGCTTTACAATCGTCATCCCCATCTAATAACCAAGCAAATCAGTACATAATTTTATAACCATATGTATGTACGTATTAATCAAATTGTTAAAGGGAAAAGTGAAAAACGGCCATGCCACCCTTTTCTATGTTTTAGGAGAACTATTCTGTTTATTTCTATTTATATTAATATTTTATTTATATTTTATTTATATTTATAGTATTTATATTATTTATATTATTTTCTTCTTAGTTTTCATCTATTTATTCATTCAATTACAATTATTGTTTATATATTATCCATATTTAGTTAGGATTAATGATATTTAAGTATACTCTTTTTTGTTACAATTAAAATTTGTTAAATAAATATTGTTACCATTATTATTATTATTGTGACTAGAATTTTCGATAACACCTACATACACAGTTTCATGAAAAATTTTTATCGTTTTTGAATTCTGGCCTACTTTTCATAAAATGTTTTTCCAAGTACTCGTTTGCTACAGACCGAGCTGTAGGTGAAACTACAACTCTACTTGTGCTTGAGACAATTGATACTGATAGGATCGTATTTAAATAAATTTATGACATTTAGGTTCCAAAAATAATAAATTGTAAATTAATTAGTTCTACGGGTCGTAAAGTATTCACACTTTTATGACGCCTTATATAGTAGATGTATATAAATTTTCGAAATATCAATTTTAAATGGTTTCTAGAAAGGGCAGCTAAGTGTTGAAAGGAGGATATTTTGTTCTAAAACAAACTAAGTTAAATAAACCTATACCCTATATATGTATTATATTTTTGAGCTTAAAAAGTTATAAATCATACAAAATGTAGAAATCTATAGTGAGGTTAATCATGTGAAAATATAAATTATTTTACTTATGAACATGTTTAGGAGCAAAATCAAGAAAATCCAATTAATTCTTACTGCAAATATCAACTATTTTTAGTGATATGTTCCAAACTATAATTTTACACGTATTTATGATAATTGGTTTCTGTTATTGTTGAAGTTAAATATAGAAAAACAAGAATTTCGACTTATAACGGTAAATATTTTTGTTGGAAATGTTACTAGAATAATTTTATATGCACGAGATTTATATTTTCTGAAAGGTAGAATATGACGAAATTAAAAATTACTTATTTAATTAATGGCAATTATAATTAATTTCCATTATATTGAAGTCGACTACATTGTATGTTTGACAATCAATTTAATTAGCAGTTTTGATGTTTTGCTCACTTAAACGAGTAATTGGCATAACAGCCCGGCAGAAAGGCAACACAATTATACTCCAACATGGATTCAATACAAACATCGCATAAAGATACATCTTTAATCAGCATCTTTAGGAAATTCATTGAAAATATTACTACTAAACAAGTTTAAATTTTGCAGAAGTGTTTCTTTAAAGGGTCGAACAAATTTTTATGTTTAATTATTTAATTACATTGCATTTAAGTAAATTAATATTACCACTATACATGCTACGAGCACATTAAATATAATAATTGTCGTATTTCCTTAAAACCTTGTGAATGAAATTGATTATACAGTACTTTATTTATAATTAGCGTTTTTAAGAGATAACAAACACCAAGCTGCATCAAGAAGAAAAATGTTCATATCAGCAAGGTTGTTATCCCAAATAATTTTAGCGTGCTAGCTGTATGTATGTATGTATGTATGTATGTATGTATGTATGTAATACCTGTATTACATAAGTACAGAACAAATAGTCAAAATAGAACCGTAAACATCAATACATTTTGCAGCTAATCTCATGCAGTTGCCTGTTGTTTGTTTGAGTGCAGATATCGGTGTTTGTTTAACAAAAATAGCAGTATTAAGAATTCGAGATATTAAAACCTCCCTATTATCTAGATTCGTTGTATAAACTTTCGTCTGCAATTATTCCAATAGAAAACAATCCAGATCCTACAGTCCTGGAAAACGTCCGTCATGCTGATAATACATTCTCCACCTCGCCATGTAGCAAAGGAATAACCTTTACAAACCTATATAATCCGTTTTGTAAGAATGGGACGTACTTTTTGTATATTAGAAAACTATCATGAGTGATACTAGGATTAATTAAGCTATTATAGAAGATATTTCACCACACATTTAGCGCAAAATGTATTGGAATTAACTCCATTCAGTTGAATGCGTATTGCTCCAACCTAGGCATAGCTTCTGCCCCTACTCTAGCCATAACATTGCGGGTGAAGGTTGCTTTATCGGTGAATAGTACATCTGGTATTAATCGATGTTGGCAATGTATATAATCGCACCGTAGCATCTCGTGGCTGTAGATTTCGGATACGCTGCAAGTAATTCGCGTGTAGGGTGAAGTGAATAAAAATACCTCCCTTAGCAAGTATTTTAAGACATATATTGATTTTAACTTTTTTATATTTTCATGTCTGGCGGTTGACTTTAAAATATACCAACACTGTTTGTGGATATCAGGTATACATGTTTTATATATGCGATGATTCGAGCCATTCAGCATAAATGAATACATTGCGTCGTTTAGAAATGTACCTTACAAGTTACATGACATTCAAACTTTTACATCGTGTTAATTTCTGAAAATCAGGGCTTTTTTGTAAAAGATCGCCTTCTGTGCAATCTATTTTCAATATTGAGTGATTCCTTGTGTTTGTTTTCCTTTTTCATATCACTGGGCGATGTAACACTTTTGGGCAGCGTTTCGTTTTACTATTTCAACATCAGCTCGGTAAATTTAAATTTTAAATGTAACAGATCTATTTTCTTTTTGATTGCTTTCCAACATAACACCGCAGAATCTAAGCATTTGCTTTCGAAAATTTTAGCGTAATTTATATGTAAAACGATGCATGTATCTATAAGATTCACGCTTCTAATGTTCTCATTGCCTATTTTAATATAAAGCGGATGGCAAGTTTTTATAAATTTCATTTAGGCTGGGCAATTCCTTTCATTTGGATGTATTAGAGATCCCCTAGTATAATTTGATATAGCATGAATTAAATTATTGCGGCGAAACAGCTTCGTTTACTTTTTTGCTTCGTTTTTTTCAGGCGGCAAAATTTAGTCAGTTTCGTTTAGCATATTCTGTATTTTTACTGAATTCTTCTATTGATAAAAATAATGCTTACAAAAAGTTATCCATCTTCCTAATTATGTTTTATAAGTTAACTAATGATCTAATAACTTTATCTGTTTTATCAATTCCCAAAATTCCTTATATACTTCTAGTTACATGAAGTATTTCGAGGTAATAAAGTATTCTAATGCTCATATTATTACGTAGTCGTGCCTCGTTTGATTGATATAGTATTAATCTGGGGTTAGGGAAGTGGTTTGTTTATTTATTTAGGGGCATCGATCACGCAATAGCAGTATTAGATAGCAATTTTCTCATTAACTTAAGAGATTTTTCGACACTTAACGCTTTTACCTGAATGACTTAGGTTAGGTACAACCATTTTGTCTTTCTCGAACAAATACAAGTTCAATGTAAAATTGCATTTATGTAAATAAGATAATTATTTTAAAACTTTATTTATACATAATGACGTAAAAAATTAAATGCAATACACACAATTAGTGGTAAACCTGATTACTGAATTAAAATTATTAAACTGCAATGGATGCGACCAATTTCTGCGCAATTTACAACTAGTGAAACAAGTTTTTAACACTTGCTTTACTGTGAAATAATCCTTTACGTTTTGCTTAATGAAGGTTTTTCTACCTGAATTTGAATTTAAAAGGAAATCTAGTTTCTATGACCTTTGCTTGGGCAAAGTTAATTACCCTTTCTATCGTTAAATAAAGTTCAGATTAATACTGGTTTGTTTGAAATACTTTCAGATATTTAACTGCTTATTCCTTATGCCACATACATTCGCAGAAAAATAATAAAAAAATTAAACAGTTCTAATTTCGGCACCATCAAACTTAGAAAACTCTTAGAAAACTTTTTGAGAACTTCTGATTTGCAATACGCATTGTCACAAGATTTATACCAGTTTTCGATGACATTATTGTACGTTTATTACATTCCTACTCATATTACAAGTCATTGCAGTGTGTATTAATAAACATTCAGCTTAATTGAAATTGACTAAAACACTCCATTCTGATTTATTAAATTAGATTTGCATAGTTGTACACGTTCTCAAATATATTTATTATCCACTTTTCCAATGCTTTTTGTGACAGTAAAAATTATCAAGAAACGATAAAAGTTTAGTTATTAAGAAAAAATATGGCTTATTTTATACAACTAGTTTGTTGTTTCTTTTCATTATTTCAAACTAAAAGCTTTATTGAACATATAAAAACACATAATATCCCTTTGAAATGCGTTTTTCTGTTAAAGTTTGAAGAAATTGGAAGACAATTATCAGATGTTCAACTTTACGTAGAGAATTTGAAATTATTTATTACTCAATTTCGTAAATATTAAAAAGATAAATGAAAAGAGGAATTTCCTCTAGACTGAAAACAATCTTTTAAAATAAAAAAGGATTTACCAGAGTGCTTTACGGTAATCCCAACTTGTAATTTTTTTTCTAAAAGCCATCTTGAAGCAACTTTATTAAATTTAAATGTTATCACTAGTAATTATTTGTTTGTAAATTAAATTTTCGCTGGAAGATTTTAATACAAATCCTGAATGTAATTTTTTAAGAACACTTGCATATAAAAATTAAGTTATTTGTGGTGGGGTGGCCCAAGCTCCCATTTATTGGTTAATAAACAAAGTGCGATTTAATATGTTGCTTTAATTTGTTATTTCAACAAATAGATTCGTAGTTTTTTTAACTGTTTGTAACGAATTAATTACGGCAAATGTCAGCAGTTCGTAAAATTTTTCAAACAGGGTTTCATGAACTTTAATAACCTCAAAAACGTGTCTGTTCTAATACGTAAAGTTGGCCATTTTAGTTTCAAAAACTATTTCAAAACAACCCTGTATTCCTTAAACTTGAGTGTTCTATTAATGCGACACTCACGGTATTTGTGCTCGCAACTATTAAGTTTTAATCAAGACCTAACATTTTAGATGTCTTCTGATTGATTTTCTCAGGTGAAATGGATGTCCAGCCTGGAACTGCTATAACACTCGGAGAAGTGTTATTAACTTATTTGAATTAATTAGACGAATCCACAGCTCGTGGCGGTCCTGTTTAAATTCTTTTACTGTAATGGAGTTGTCGTCGGGTCTTACACTAATAAACACGTTTAATCAAACTATGTACTGTAAATTACTTATTGTAGATCAGGAAAAGGCATGGTTTCTGTTCAAGTTTGTGTTTGTATAGCTTCTGAGAATTTTGATTGTACAATTCGGTTGCTTGTTATTTGAATATCAGTCAACGTTCTTGAACTAAAAGCTTGTTTCTCAATTCTCGCGTGCACATTTCTAATTTGCATGAAAACGCGTCGTCTTGCGAGTTTCGGACCTTACGTAATTATTAGTTTACATATCTTTGCGGCAAGTTTGTTAAATTTCCGCTCTACTTTAAATTATACTTTCTGTGGTGGTGGTCACGTATTTATATTATCCGTCCACCATTTGCTTTTAACAAATCTGCCAGTTCTAATATCTTTACAACCTATTTTAAAATGTTAAGAGTAACTAATCTACATTTAATTAAGACACATTACCAATGTCTAAGAATCTTATACACATTTTCGATTAATTCTTGGGCATGTTGATGTGAATTAATAATTTTGTTTATTGATGTCATCAAAATTCCTCCCTCCCTTTTTTGAACGAGAATCGTTTTATTGAATTTATTATTCCACTTAATTTAATTAGTATAAATTAATATTTAGAAATTGTCTTTGCCAACCTATTCTACAATTGCTATGCGTGATAGGCTGTCAATGTTTTCGTGTTTCTTCCGGACCGGTGACGTATCTCGTAATTGTCGGTATTTAGGATGGCGTTGAAATTTTTCTTGCTCTATTTTTTAAATCGCTTAATAATTTCTGGCGTTCCATATAAGTTTTTTATTTGTTTTATTATGTGCTTAAGTTTCGCGACCTCCGTATTTCGCGCTTGCTGGTTTAATTTCGGCGTCAATTTGCGAATCGTTTTCGCTAACAATTCCTTTTAATGCTTTCTGTATTTTATTTCCTGATTATTAATAGCTTCAGAAGCTTCCTTAATCTTTTCGTCCTGACTTTCCACAATTTACGATTATGCATCTGCTTTATAATCGTTTATTTTATCGAATACTGTAATTAATCTATCTATAATTTCGGCTACGTCTTCGATTTTAATCCTCTTTAGGATATTGTTCGCAATAGTTATTTCTGCATTTACGACTTCTTTGGTTGCATAGTTTATTTCTTAAGGAGTCCCGCGTATTTCGGATTTTTCCCTTTTTGTTTCCCCCACCGCATTCGCCGTAACGTTCAATTTATCACTAATCTCTTCAATTACTCTGGGTTTCGGTTCTCCTTCCTCCTTGCATTCATTAACAATTTTTGTTTGTTTTTATTGTTTCGGTAGTGTCGAATGATTTTTCAAGTTCTGTTTTTGTTCGTTAACTAATTCTTCGCGCCTTAAATCATTTAACGGTTTATTTCTGATATATTTAACGTCGGCGTGTATATTGTGTTTTTCTGAAGTTCAGCTTATTTCTTCAGGTGTAATGGCGTTGAAATTTTTCTTGCTCTATTTTTTAAATCGCTTAATAATTTCTGGCGTTCCATATAAGTTTTTTATTTGTGTGTTTTCCGTTTCATTTGTGGAATTTACTCGGTCCTTTAACTGTGGATCGACATCTTTTGTATTCGTGGAAGGTAAATAGATTCCATTTGCTTCGAGCTAGGTAACGGGTTACAACATTGCAAGAGTTTGTGTTATATGTAGTGTTCAACCACAAAATTAGGGCATATTGCAAATGTTCATAAACTCCCCCTTCTGGATATACGGCTTATCTTTCGCTTTTTATGTAAACCATCGAGACTGGAATTGTTTTTAAATCTGGACTAAAACTTGTCTTGTGTAGAGTTTTTTTTTGTGAATTGGTGTGCTTGTAAGTGCTCGGTTTTAATTAAACTGCATTTTTAATTAAAGCATTAAATTTTGATTTCACCAACCCTTGATCTGCAACTTAAGCGAAGTTGATTAAGTGCGGGCAACGAAGCCATCGGTATTTCGTGCCTCCGCAGATTGTATATTCTTTGGCTTCTTGTCTCATTTCGCGTTTGTTATTATACGTATTTAGTTGCGAAGCCGGTTGTGTGTTGGTTGCCGCAAGTGGTTTTTTCTTACGTTTCTTTGCCCTTCATCGTTTTCTTTGCCGTTTCTTTTGCCGTTTTTTCTCCCCGTTGTTGTAGATTTTGGTTTCCTTTCCTCGTATACCGACCTTATATGGTCGGCATATTTCTGCAGTAGGTTACTGGCGGCACCTGAATCCGTTGGTATGTGGTCAAGCAGTTAAATATTTTAGAGCCTTTGGAAACTCGCTATAAAATTGATATAAAATTATTACAGTTTTTAGAGCTGGGAACTTATCACTATCCACTTCATTACGTTAGTGGAAACTCTAACGGCAACATCTTTATACGGTTACGTGCTCTTATTTATGCGTGTCTAGCAATTTTTTTCTGTAATATTCTGCTACGAGGGAATACAAGTCTAATAGTACACCTTTTACCTATTAGTAATTTGCCAAATCATCATCCTGGAATTTCGCGTATGCATCTATTGATTTTTCGGTGATTACCTTCGCAATTGAGTAACCTCATTTTTCACGTAGTTAAAGTAAATGTCTATAAGTTGGTCGTTATTTAGCGGCGGTTTTAGTAACGAGGTTACGCGTACTTCGTATTCAGTTATTTTGTTTCCGTTTAGGTTTTCGCGTTTCTTGTTTTGTTTCGCCGTTTGGTTGTTTAGCTGTGCCATACTGAATTTGTGTTCGCACTGTTCTTGGCGGATTTCCCGTTCTCTATAGAATTCTATAAAGAACATACATAATTCCTTCGCGTCGCTAACTTCTTTGAATTTTATGCTTCGCGAAATACATAGCCGTTGTAAAGCGGGAGGCATTTTAATTTCGTAATTCATTGTGCATTTGTTCAAGAGTTTGCGAATTTTATTTTAATTTCACTAGCTTTTAATTAGATTTTACTATTGTCTGCTCCTTTTATAGATTTATATTTTACCCCACTTCTGACACTATCTATTACGTAGTAGTGCCTTGTTTGGTTGATATAATATTAATGTGAGATTAGCCGTGCGTTTTTTTTTATTTATTTAGGGGCATCCACCACGCAATAACGGTATTCATTAGCAATCTTCTCAGTGACTTGAGAGATTTTTCGACACTTATCACGTTTACCTGAAAGGCTTAACTAAGGTACAAAATTATTGCTTTTCTCGAAAAAATTCAAGAATGTCAACACAAAATTTAATTTATGTAAATAAGTTAATTGTTTTAAATCGTTATTCATATATAATGAAATAAAAAATTAAATGCATTAAATAAAATTAGTGCTATTTCTGATTACTGCATTAAAATTATTAAATTAAGATCGATGCAATCAATTCCTAAAGAATTTACAAGTATTGAAACAAGTCTGTGCCCACTTGCTTTACTACGAAATAATCGTCTAAGGTTTTGCTTAAATAAAGGTTTTTATTCGGAATTTCACCGTGCATTAAAAGGAAACTTAGTTGCTGTGACCTTTGTTTAAGCAAAGTTAATTATGCTTATTATTAATAAATTAAGATTATATTAATATTCTTTAAACTTAAATGTTTTATTAATTTGACACTCACGGTATTCGCGCTCACAGCAATTATTTAGTCGAGAACTAACCCTTCGATTGTCTTCTGGTTGATTTTCTCAGATGAAACGAAAGTACACTCTGGAACTGTTACAATACTCGGAGCAGTATTATTAACCTATTTGAATTAATTGAAGGAATTTCCAACTAGTGGTGTGGTACTTTTTTTAATTGTTTTACTGTAATAAACTTGACACGTTTACCGAAACTGTGCACTGGAATCCACTTATTAGTGATCAGGAAACGACGTGGATTTGGGTCAATTTTGTGTTTATATAACTTTCGGGAGTTCTCATTATCCAATACGGCTGCTTGACATTTGAACTTCAGCCAATGCCCTTGAACTAAAAGTTCGTTTCTCAATTCACACGTACGCATTTCTAGTTTGCATGAAACGTGTCGTCTTCCGGGTTTATGGTCTTAATTATTAGTTTACATATCTTTGCGGCAAGTATCGTAAAATTTCTGCACTTCTTTAACATACTGTTAAATGATTGTTTCGCGTTACAGAAAATTGAAGTATGGGATAATTTCACTAAAAATAATTAAAGGCATGCCAGGCCGGTCAATTTTTGTTACTGCGTGGAACGAATTGATTGTGAAATAAATTACTTAATGAACATCTAAACTAATTCAAGAATCGTGACTTGACCTCGTATTAGATGAATGATGAGTCGAATCATTGGGGATATGATTAACGCTGTTGTAGAAATACTTGTAGGCATGATATTTGATGCTCAATCTGCTACAGGCAAGCTTTATCAATTCTTAATATGAAACAATATCTCTAAGCACGTCTCGTAATAAGTACCAAATACGTAAGTGGATGCACTGGCTTTATTCATAAAACTATGAAATTATATACGAAGGGAGTTCTCGGGTCGAATTATCAATTTTACATAATTTATCTAGTGCTGTACAAACGAAGAAACTGCTTTCTATATAAATATAACTATAATACATCACAAGAAAATGATACACTCATATCATTTATATCAATAGAATTAGTACAAAAACAACGCCCGTAAGTTATATTAGACTATTTTATATACATTCAATAGCATAAATATATACATAAATACATACAGTCGTAATCACGAAAGAATAAGGCTCGTCAGAAAATGACATTCATATGAAGTAAGATTTCAAATATGAGACAATTCAGGTACTAGTTTCTCTTCAATGGTTTACCACCACGCATGGACATAATGAATCAATTAGTTCTAAAAAGAACTGTTTATATTATAATACTATAACTGTGACAGTTACAATTTGACAAAAGTTACAGGAT
>JAHWXV010112856.1:0-23653 GCA_024586415.1 Phrixothrix hirtus
GAGGTCCTGTTCACTGGCCTCCTAGGTCGCCAGACTTAACACCTCTGGACTATTATCTTTGGGGACACATGAAATGTTTAGTGTATAAAAATACACCACAGAACAGAGATAAGCTCATTGAAAACATCATGGCTGCACCTGCATCCATACGGAATTACCCTGATACTCTCAATAGAGCTACGTCTTCAATTATTAGAAGAGCAAGAGAGTGTTGCGAAGTAGTGGGAGGTCATTTTGAACAATTAATTTAGTTAAATTGTTGTTGTCAATGAAAAATTCTTAATTAATAAACATTACATTTCACTATCAACGTTGAATTTTATTATTTCCCATAATTCCTTAGGTATTGACTTTTCGACAAGTGTATAGAGCATTTTCGACTTAAAATTGGCAAAGGAACACGATCCTAAGTTATGTCCATCGAGTCACGAGACACCCTGTATGGCTGAAATTTTTAAGACAATCTAATTGGCCATTTAGGTAATTAATTATGTATCCGAAGCAAATGTTAGGGAAAACTATGTTGAAAGTTTTAAAACGTAAGGTAATTAATTACATTAAATCTGATCAATAAGGTTGTTTGAAAGATATCAACTATTACAATATTCCTCTAATATCACTTTTTTAAAATTGCTTTTGAAACAGTGTATAAAACAATGTTTGATTATTCTAAGCCGTGTTGGGTAAATTATTGTGCTATTTCTTTGAATACTGTTACAAAACGTGTCAAAGTGTTTAAAGTATTTTTTTCAAGTGTAGGATGATGTCAGAAATTTCAGAAATGATAAAGTATTTTTTTCAAGTGTAGGATGATGTCACGCAATTTCAGAAATGAAAATCTATTTTTAGGTGTAAAATTAAAAAATGTCAATAAATAATTGCTGAAGCTGTCTTTACATTTAAACACATTTTCTTAGAACGATGCATGAATAAACTCTACTTTTATTATTATCAGTTATTAATAAATAACTTCTTCACAATTGTTAAAAAAATTGTATACATTATTTCTAAATTCTTTCAATTGTGTGAAAGGGCAATCTCCTTATCCTGTTATTTATGGCAGTAAACAAATCGCAATGTGCCTTCTACAACTGTAAAAATGTATGTTACTGTAAATTGATACTGTTAGGTAGGTAAATTATAATTTTATAAATGATTAAACAGTTTTAGTTTGAATGCAACCATAGGCGGTTCGTTGTACATAATTTGAAAAAACGGACTTTTTGTATTCGTATTGCTTTTAATATTACGTTTATTGGGGTGTTTGTAAGGTCTACTTTAAGCCCATAAAAGGAATGTCATATTATCTGAAACACCCTGTAGATAATTAAGTTGTTTATTCCGAATTTATTTTAATTCATCCTATTTTTACAGAAAAGTCTTTTTAACGTAAGTGATGCCCGTTGCCGAATCATGTATAACAATTATAATAATAATAATAACAACGGATTTAAATACATTATAATAAATAAAAACACATGAAGTATTTCATAATAAGATTATATTTTAAGGATAGTAGAAAATTTCATTACTTTCATAAAATAATGGCAATTATAACAATTTTAATGCTGAGATGTTCAAGTTTTAAAAGTAAAGTTATTAAGGTTTAATATATTTTATAAGGCGATATAAATTTTAATTCTGCTACACAGAACCCGTTAATATGTACGCTTTTAACCGTTATAAAATCATGATTTTTAAGCTTTCTAATTTTGTAACTTTTTTGAAAAATAAAAGCATCTATAAAAACTTCGTAACAGATGTTTCTCTATCACAGAAAGTTAGAAAATATCAAAATCCATATTCGTTTGTCTGAAATTGCTCTTTTTATACCATTTTGTGATTCCATTTCAAATATCAATATTTATAGCTACTTTTGAAGATTTTGTAAGTAAAGCAAGTGAAAACCCACTGAATTCAGTTTTAAGGGCCAGATTTTTAAATGCTTCCTGAAATTGTAAATGCATACATCAGTTCTTTAGCAAGTATTCGGTACGCATCTACATACATACATTAATTTATTAGTAACGAAAAGTGGTTTATTGTATAAGAGTTGATAAGTTAATTTTATGCCGAATTATAATGCAATCAAGTTATCTAGAAATGGAGAACTATTCTTGAATACAAGCTAAAAAACTAAACGTTCGTATATTTCCATTCCGTGCATTTATGATCTGACCTGTAGTAATATAACATTATTCGGAAACGATGGCATAAGAGAAAAGAATAAACAATTCGAGCACCAAAAACTCCTCATAGCGGTTTGATTGATTTAGAATTATTTTCTATTATTTACCATTCAACCAAGTAATTATCGAATGCAAATTAATATCAGATCTAGAATAACTTAAGCTAATTGTACATGAAGTAGAGAGCAAATACGAAAATACTGAAATTAGTTTAATTACATGATAAATCAAATATTAGGTAAACAAGGCTAGTATGTGCTAAAGTATACATCTCGTCTGGTATATTACAGTATAAACTAAGACAAAGAGTAATATAATGCGGCTATTATTAATAAACGCAATTTTAACTGTTTGTTAAAGATTTTACTACCACGTAATAGTAATCTCCGTCTAAATTGCCTATAAATTAAAGCATAAAAGACAATGTAAACAAATATGCCCAAACGGCTGGATATCATAAAACTGGCGATTAAGTTGTTAAGTTTTTCTAGCGAAGATGAATCAATCTTGATAAAGAGTGTCATGAGGTAACATCAAGTGTCATCCAACATAAACTTTTATGAAAAAGATAATTGTGAAGTTTTTATTATAATCTATATTAGGGAAGTAATTAAGTTTCAAGGGAATTCTTTTATTTTGTAATCAAGTTTACGTTGAAGCTCTAAACAAGGCAAGAAAATTAAAATGTACTAAGACACATAACAGCCTTAATACAAAAACTTTCTATATTCTTTAATAAAAATTTAATTCTATTAATTTTTGTCCGATATATTTATAAAAAATATATCGGTTTTACAGCATCATACCATATTTGTTCCATATTGAACAGATCAATTCGAACTCATAATTGAAACACATCCTGGAAATATAATTAAAGAATAGATAAAAATTAATAACGGCTATACAATAACATTTAATATGTTATCACCTATACATACATATACGGCTAACATTTTGGTGCATTTTATCGAATAGTTCATAGGTGATTAACTAATAAAGTACACAATCCCGCAACAATGTTAAGAACCGATGATCGTTTTCGCGTTATTCTTTATAAAATAAAAATTATAAAATCGTGAACCTTGAAATTAAGTATCTCATAGAAAATAAAATTCTCTATCAAAGTGTATTTATTTTATTTAAATGAGTACTTTCCATATCTTTCCCACGGCGAGGGCTAGAACTTTTGCTTCCAAAAATAGATAGTTTTGGCGAACAGAATTGCTTTACTTCAGTATTGTTTTTCAACTATCAATTTTATATCTGTTTTATCTACGCAGACCACGAAACAGCGTTGATTGTTGACTTTATTAGCTATTGGCTCAACACTTTGTCTGTCTATTCATAAAACGTTTACTTTTTATTCTTTAACAAAACTTATTAGGCATTTTAATTAAATATTTTTAGAAGATTTAAAAGTAAATGTTGAAATACTAATCGGAGATACGCTAAAAATTTTGTTTGCACTTTGAGCAGTTCCTGATTTTTCTTTCAACCTTAATTTGTGCATTTTATCGACCCATCTTTTTCTATTTAACGGGTAACACCATTGTTGTGCTGATTATAGTTAGAATACAAACTTTAGAGGACAAATATTCTCTGCCAAAATCAACTTTCTTCGATGTGTTGCGCATGAACGTGATTGACGTTTGATATCTCTTGAAATGAATGAAGTGGGATTTTGCAATAAATTTTAGAAGATCCAATGTATTTTAAAAAAGAAGTATTTCTCGCATTCTCGTAATTTTCGATATTCATGACAAGGCTCACTTGAATAATTAACTATTGCAACAATGTCATCAAATAGTTCAATTCGTTATTAAGGCTTGAGCTTGATTCAAATGAAAAAACTATCCAATCGCAGAGCATAACAAGGAATTCAATTACTTAACGACGCTGTTATAGTTCTGCTTTATACAACTAGACCTAAGTTGCGTAATAAATTAATTTCACCATAATTTCCAATACGCACCAATATAATACCATATCATATTTAAATAGATTGAACAAATCATTAAGATATATGCCACAAGCAGAGTTAATACAATACATTAATTTGCAACTTAAACAAATAATTGAAGGAGCACAAGGTGTTGCTAACATTTTTTTTTAAAAACAACACTTCCTATGAATAAAAGAATTTTGTTGATATTTATTTTGCTACAGCAATAAAATTTTTAAATTATGTACCAAACCTTTCTTACTAATACCAAAACCAAAAATTCGAATCATTTACTCGTTAAAAAAGCTACACAACTTTAATTGGTCAAAAATAGCTTTTGATAACAACTCCTTCATCGACTTGCCTCTTCTATTGTACTGTGTAAATTTAACTACAAGATCAGTCTGTACAACTAACTGAGAACATGTATTACCTAATTATATTAAATTATCTACATTCAAAGATGATCTCTTTAGTGATAAACGGGTTTGTACAGGGTCTCCAAAAATAACTGCCACCGCGAAAACTGCGGATTCCTTATAACCTGTAGAAAAGGATATGCTACAGATTCTTTTTTCAAAAACGTATAGTTTTCTAAATATTAGCAACCCTAGCGCCATGCCGGATAGTAAGGTCATAGCCCTTAATATGTATTACTCATCGGTATATCCTTTCAGTACAGAACATATGTTTGTTTCAAAAACTATTTATTCCAAAAGATAAAGTTAAAAGGATTTTGTTACTTTACCTGACATATTTTAGAACAGTATTTCTCAATCTCCGGTCCACGAATCTAACAGGTAAGCAAAAAATTTAAAAATTATTTTTGCAAAGTAAAATAAAAACATTAACATTGTAGTTTTCTAGTTGTTTGCCATAGTCATTTTTAGGGAATGACATTGTTATTTTCAGCGTAAAAAGAATCGGTTATCTTGTTTTAGAGTATCTCCATTCAGCACATCACAAATTTTAAAAGAAAAATTGAATTAATTTCGTGTTTGACATTTAAGATAAAATAATTTAGAATCATGTGTTTTTAACAAATAATTTTGGGAGCAAGTAATGAAACAATCGATATGTTTAAAAATTACATAAGTGTAACGGCCGACTTAAAATCTTAAAGTGTGACCATTGACTTACAATTATCTTATTATTTCAAAGAAAGTAAATAAGGTCAAAAAACTTTTATACGTCACATTATCCCAAACAAATATTAGTGTTATTCTAACAAGTATTAAATTACAATAATACATTTTGACTATTACTATTCATTTCATGTTTCCGTTTATTTAGTACATAGGAGCAAATTATATTATTTAAATTTTCAAAATTTAAAAATCGTTTCTGAAAACACTGTATAAGAAAATTATTCTCTACAGATCATAAAGTATCCACAGAATTCGCTATTTTTGCGACATCGTACACAGTAAGTGGGTAATATATGAGGTTTTCCACAAATAAAACGGAACTTGAATTACTCATATCTTTTTCATTTAAAAGTTTTGATACCACCATGATTAGTCAAAAAATGGGATTTTTTATTGTTGTTCGTTTTTGTTAAGCATTTCACAACGCTTCTGACCAACATTTTCAATAATCCTCATGTTATCCGCAAATAATTTCCAGTTATATAGCTTGCAATGTCTCCAGATTTTTGGTTATGGAGTCATGTAAGAAGGGACATTAATAAACAAAATTCTACGAAATTCATCAACTGCAAAAAATTGTAACGGATATTCCTGAACTTTGCTCAGGTATGCTATTAGGAGTATCGGTGAAAAGCTCTTACTTGTACAAGAAAATAGTGGTGGACACATACAACATTCCCGATATGGTATATTTTTCAATAAATCCTATTATTTTATGTATCAAAACATGCTTTTGTATTTGATATGATTAATTATTTACAAAATTATAATTAAACAAGTTACTCTTGTTTTAAAAAACCTACAGCCTGAAATATAAAAACTGCTATTGATTCTTCAGTCCTAAATAGGAAAATTAGTTGTTTATTGTGTTAATAAGTATCTATAACTTTTCTATAAATCAAACTGAAGTTACATATATTAGAACTGCGGATTAAAATAGTAATTTGTTGGTAAATTTTAGCGAAATCCTAAAGAAACGAGAAATTGTTATCAAGTATTCCACGTCGTTTACAAGGTGTAATTGATGCACATGATCTTCATAAGAAAATGAAATAAAAAAAATTTGTCCTTCATTGATACTTAAAATATTAATTTTAAGTTAAGCTACTGTCGTTAATTTTAACCTAATACTTCGTATCAATAGTAGAGTCGATTGCGATATATGCAACCTTTGCTACCTAAGTTACCGTAACACAATAGTAAAGATTTATTTAAAAACTGCTGTGTGAAGTCAACCGTTCTATGGGAATTTTGGGATAACATTTACGATAATGTCATTGAATTAAACAAGTAGTGAAATCAAAGAAACAGTTATTTAACGCTCTCAAAGTTTAAAAATCAGTCGGGTGTTCAAGTCCTTAAAAAAATTTTTGTAAATAAAGCTCCAAATTTTTACACGTCATTGCTGAACATATATTAAAAATTTTATTATGAGATTGTGTCAGAAGATTAATCAATTTATCAGTTGTTTTTCGCATTTTCCTAAAAAAAATTATTTGCTCCAAGGACCATGTTTATATTTTAAATGCCATTTAGTTTTTAAGTCTATTTTTCGCCTACACTACAAGGAATTTCCAATCTCTCATCAATAATAAAATAACACAAATAAAACTAAAACTAAAACCATTAAGTCTATTTTGTGTATTTACTTCATAAATTTAAATAAAAATACCTTTAACATACTGATTTGAAGTTTGCGTTCAGCAATTTTAACTTTGCAAAGCGATAGTTCAATAAACTCCAACTAGTTTTACTTTAAATAAAGAATAACTCGTTATTTTAAAATTATTTTTTGCTATTATAACAGTCTCAAGACTGGTTGAGTTATACCCTTTTGTGGTTTAATAACTGAACCTGCTCAATTACACCAAATCATTTTCATTTGAAAACTTCGTTGTTTTTAAAATTTGCTCCATTGTAGTCCAAGTAGTTCTCGTTCTTTTTTCATGTTGTGTCTACTATTTAAATAATTCACGTTTGTATGTATATACATATTGCATATGATTAAATTGAATCGATTTTAGGGCAATGTGAATTTGTTTTATCGGTGAAATTAATTATTTGTGTAAGGTTTCCATCTACATGTGACCTCTTCGCGAGTTTTACAATTGTTGATTGAAAATAAATAGAAATACACAGCAAATATAAAATGACTAAGGCTTCTGAGATCAATACTTCAATTTGTAATATTTCTGTTTTCCAAGAATGAATGCATATTGAATTAAACTAAAATAGCAGTTTGGGAAGAAGATCTCTTAGATATTAAATTCTATTTTGGGAAGCAATTGTTATATTTTTTAAGTATCTTCTGTAGTAGGTTGTTGCAGTTCTAAATAAAAAATACATTCTAAATATGAAGTTAAACGTTACTAAAATATAAAATAATATTAGTGGAAAACAAGCCTTTGCAAAAATCCAAAACTAAAATGTTGTCAAAACTCTTGAAATGAACTCAATACTGTTGTGAAGTTTTAAATTTTTAGTTTTTTTAAAGTCTTGTTCTCTACAAATTATTTTTTATTTTAGTAGCGTTTTAACTCCATATTTAGAGTTTGTTAAATTTTTGTCTTGGTCTTGCTCTTTTCAACAAAACGAAACATGTAAAAATGTTCAGTGCTATCAATTTTACTTGAACACGTGAAGGGCATACAGTTGATTTTACATAAACATGCAAAGACCCCACATTTAGTAAGTAGTAACTTGCATGCTAAACACACATATGAAGTCGCGCTTGCTGAATATGTTGGGAACTTCTTATATAAAAACCACCCGCACGTGCTTTTTTACAAAATCAATTTTTCAAAAATTTTATATAGTTTTGTGCCTAAAACGTCAAGGTTCATAGCGGATAATAAAATCGATCATAATTACAATCACGAAAATAAGGAATAAAAGAAGATGCGACTTTACAATTTCAGTCATCATCGTCAAAGAGAGAAAGAGAACTTCTTCTTTCTTCTGATAATAGTAAATCTGAGAAGTAGAATGAGTACAAATATATGGAATGTTACAGTTTTAAGGAATCGATAGTCCAAAGTCAAATATTTGTAGTAATAGCGACAAGAAAAATTTTGTTTATTGGAAGCTATATTCGCCCATTTTTTCACACTGAGGCGTCGTTTCTTAGTGATTATCAAACCCAGAAAGAATGTTGGGTGTACTTTAATCACAAAGTGTTATAATTTATTGTTTACTATCTTTGTTTTAGACAACGTTTATAAATAACATATTTATCGCCGGATTAAGAAAAGCTGTATTTCATATTTATTTTAGAGATCATATAAAATGTTCACATTTTAGAGATCATATAAAATGTTCACTTTTAGTCTAGAGTTTTTTTTTCTTTGTACTTTTGTAATCTTTGTTTGATGTCATATAAAATAATACAATTTCTAACAATTTTTAACAACCTTTTGTCCTAGTCGTTATTAAGTTGGGCAGCAATAAAAATATGGTGGATAGCGAATGAATTGCCAAAATACACAATACACAATAGCATTTTCAATACTGCGGCTGATTATCGCATAAGTCCGAATCAGTACCCAAGCCGCTGCTTCCTTATAATACTGGTGTGAACTTTTTGTAATAAACATCTCCAGCAGCAGGAAACATTCAGCTTTTGTTTGTGAGATGAAGTACACAGACGCTCAATTAGATTTAGCGCACTGAATGTATGTTATATACTGCGTCGTTTATCCTACCCCAATAGAAGAGATGGCGAAAGTGTTTTTATTTAAAAATTTTTCGGCAATATTTTCCTTAGATAAAATGATAGCTGCTGAATATTTAATCTCATTAATTTTCTCATCACGGCTTTATATTGAAATGTAAGTCATCTTTCCTGGTTTTATCAGATGAGGCGATTAGTTGTTGGGCTACAAATAAAATTACTACTGGTTGTAAAAACTTTCTATTAAACCATATACAGTACATCAATAAATTTAAAAATATATCATTTCCCTAAGTGAAAGTAAATTATTAAAATTAAATAATGGTTTAAAAGAATTAACAAACTTAAAATAGTAAGCACCTCAGACTGCAAATGGACCCGTTATTAACTTGTCAATTTTCTTCTTAAAAATTCATTCAATTAAAATTTTCTTCCTGTATGTTAAAACTATGTAATTAAATCTCAAAATCTGAGACTATTTGTATATTCTTTTATTGTAAATAAAATAGCTGTTAAATCATTATAAATATTAACGTGCTTGACATGCTTTTTAATATTTAATTATGCAGAGATCATTACGAGGTCTTTAATGTTTTCATACCATGACATTTGCTTTATTTTATCTCATACAGGTCAGCTAAATAGGAGGTTTGAAACTATTATTGTACAGCAAAATATATTTTTAGAGAATAAACAAATTCAGCCGGACTCAGATTGTGTAAAAAGTTTTTGAAATTTCTGAGGCAATTCTTATCAGTAACTTCCATAAAATTATATGGATCATGGATGCACGGATTAGGACCGGAAACTATTTACAAAATTAAGTTAATATGTATATAAAAAGGCAGTTTAATTTAATTTATAATTTGATTATGTAACTATTAGACGATAAATATCATACGTCAAATATGAGATTCAAAGCCGGGCACGTCAAAATAAAATTTCTTACGAAGATATTGTAACAATATTAAAAATAGCAATGATTTTGTAGAAGATTCCAAAACATAAAATAAATGATGTAATTATAAATGGCTCGTTACTGAAAGTTATACCTAGATAAATTCAAGCAATGGGCCATGGCATTGGAATTTATTACATCAGCATTCTGGCTAATTTATTCCTTATTAATCCAGAATGTTCGGGAATTTCTTCTTTCTATATAAATAGCACTTTAATTCCTTTGCAAAAAATCATGTTTTATTAAGAGCTGTTATAAAAAAATAGAAATAAACGTTTATTATTAGAGTACCGTAAAATAATAATTTAAGGTGAATACAAGTAAACAAATTATATTTGGTAAATATATAAATACTTTTAAATAATTTACTGATTTTGTTACAATATTTACAATCGTGCAAACTATAGAACTAGGCATTTCTACTCAAATACATATCCCGCAATGATTCTAAAACAAATCACCACTACAGTTTCGTCGCAACTACCAATAATTTTCGAGTTCGTAACGATTCCGCGATTAGTAAAGTAATCAGCCGACTTGGTAAGAACAAATTTAATTGCAACAAAGTTAATAGAAAATTTTGAAATTTCCATACGAATTCTAACGCCGTAATGATCAAATTGCATTGTTTTTGTTTTACTATAATGTAAACTTTATTTGCAAATTTGAGAAGAAAGTCTAAAGCGTTCTGCTAGAATATAGGTTTTATTTTTCTGAGAGTTATATAAGGTCAAAATAATTTAATCAGATCTTACATTTATTTGTCAAACAAATTATTCATAAAATACGAGAATCAATCGATGTTAGTCGGCCTAAACAAAGAAAAAAACTATTTGACAAAGCATTATTTTCTTTTTCAACGTAGGGTCTCATTAACTCATTATATTTAAGCCAGCGATGTTCAAGTCTTTTCATATATTCATACTAGTAAGAGCTTTTTCTACCGAGTCAAGTTTTCGGTGTGGGAAAGAGAAAGAAGTTGGAGGGAACCAAATCTGGCGAGTAAGTGGATGCGGGAGTAGCTTCAAGTGTACTTTTGTCATTGAAACAGCCGCAGTGTGAACACGTGCATAATCCTGAATTAAAAGCACTCGTTTCTTCTTTAAGTGTGACCTTTTTCATTGTATTGCATTGTGCAGTTGACCTAAAAAGGATGCTGTTATCATTTTATCCTTTTGAAAATATTCGATTATTAGCATCTCACTGCAGTCCCAAAAAACTGTAGCTATAACCTTTCGGTTGACCAGCCTTAATCCATTGTTTAGTTGTTTCTTCATTTCAACTGTATAATGATGAATTTTGGTTTCATCGACCGTTATTATTCGGCGCCAAAAGTTGTTCGAATTTTCTCAACTTCGCTAAATTAAGGACTGAAATGCGTTCTCATTTACGTTTATGATTCACAGTCAACAAACGCGGCGCCCATCTTGTATAACGTTTATTCGTCAATCATATAACATCATATCACTGACATTTTTAAGCATTTCTGGAGTACACGCATCAATTGCGCCTTTTATCAAATACACTAGTCTGTTTAAATTCAGCTGTCCACTGTTTTATGGTTGCAATCGATGGATATTGGTCACCGTAAACAGACTCAAGCTCAGCTTTAATTTCATAGCTTGTTTTGTTTTTAAAAATAAGAACTTAACACTGATCGGTACTCCGATTTTCCATTTTTCCAAAACAGTTCACTTTCTATTCAAATACATACTCATAACAAGGGTCCTTACAATCGAAATGAACGCTAATATTGACATCTATGTTTCGAATGATTGCCAAGCTGAAAACCATACAAGTCTTTGTATTGTATATTGATCCGACCTCGTGCATTGTAATTGTAGGCCGTGCAAGCATTTTTACTTTCTCTTACCCTATATGAAATATAGGTAAAAGAGAAAATCCTGTTTTCAACCAAACTTTTCGATGTCGAAATTTTACTGAAAAATACACGTTTTCGGGTCCCCTGAGTTCGAAAATCATGTTTTTGAAAATTAGTCTATGTGTGTGTCTGTGAACACGATAACTCAAAAACCAAGAGTCCTAGAAAAACAAAATTGTATATTTGAGTTTATACCATTGTCGCACGTGACCGCAACAATGTCACTAAAATCAAAGTACCACTTTACTCTAGTCATTTTTTGGTTTTTTTGAGATTTTTTCGAAATCGGCTCTAACGATTTTTTTAAAAATTACTATATTTCTTAAAAATCCAATGCCCTTTCATATAATCTAGGCGGTTTTACACAAAATTTTCCGTAAGTCGAGTAACCGGAAGTATTTTCGCCGTTAAGTCTGAATACAATAACTATGAAACTAAAATCCCTAGCTAAATGAAAATTTATATTTAAGGTCACAATCATCTTAGTGTGCTAAATCAAGAATTTGGTTAAATTCGAATAACCGGAAGTACCGCCTTATTTTTGTCATTTTTAGATATTTTCCGAATTTTTAGTGTTTCGAGATTTTCTCAAATTCGGCTTTAACGATTTTTTACAAGTTTATTGTATTTCTTAAGCATTTAAGGCTAAGACCCTTTCAAATAATCTAGGCGGTTATTCAGAGAACCTTCTGTAATTCCAGTAACCAAAAGTACTTTCACTGTTAACTCTGAATACAATAACTATGAAAGTAATAGCCCTAACTAAATCAAAATTTATATTTGGAGTCGTAATCGCCTTTTTCTGCAAAATCAAAAATATGGTTAAAATCTAATAACCGGAAGTACCACTTTATTTGTCATTTTTAGATATTTTCTGAATTTTTCATTTTCACAGTTTTCTTAAAATCGACTCTAATGATTTTTTTAAAACAGTGTATTTCTTAGCTACTTGATTTAGTTTGAAAATCGAGTAACCGGAAGTACTTGGAGAATTAGTTGTGAACAATGTATCTCAAAAAGCAATCATTATATAAAAACCAAAAACTATATTTATATTTTATATCTTCTGTACATGAGACGCAAGAATTTAGTTAAAATCGGATGACCGGAAGTGCAACTTTATTCTTGCGATTTATAAGTTTTTTGCGATTTTCTCGTAAACGCTTTAACAATTTTTTTGAAACTTACTATAGTTGTTATATGCCGTGACACTTTTTTACGTGAACTTAGAGGTTTTCCTGAAAAGATGCGTTGAAGCGAGTTATCAGAGAAAATCTCACATGTTTTGTGTGTCTAGTAACATAGATAGGTGGGCGTTATAATTATAGTTCCCAAAATAATCGTAAACAATATTTTAATTATTCGTGAACATTTGCATATCTATGTATGTTAGAAAAAGTCGTGTGTTGTCTCACATCCGATTTTTATTTATATATTTTATTACATTAATAATGAAAGCCATTTTAGTTGTAATGCTGATGAAGGATGCAATTACGTCGAAATATTGATTAAATAATAAATGTAGGATCTGAATAAATTATTTTGGTCCGATATGACTCACATAATAACAAAATTTATTTGTGGATGTTGTATATTTATTTATTCCTAAAGCATTGATATGTAGACATAACAATTTTTGAATATATGAATTCGTGACTTTCGATTGCCCTATGTATAACAAAGAAAAAGTAAGGCGAATTTATGTTCAACAAATTAAACGGACGTTCAAAAACTTTCCGACCATCCTATTATGAAAAGTCCTTTTTAAAGTAATGCTTTTCCTTTCCTAAGCGAAGATTATAAGGGAGAATACTTGAACCGCGCAATAAATATCAATAAGTACATTTATTGTACCTCGGACTACAAGATAAATTCAAGCAATTACTTTAAAAGTCAAGGATAGCAAATTTTCTTTTTGTTTTCACAACAATTTTCATGGGAATAACTTTAGTAGAACAAATTTGTACGTAATGGATATTTCAGCTGGACGATTGTTTCAATTATTTAAATATGGAGGAATTTGTATTTTTTATCACATACTTGACATTTACCTATCTTATTTGAATTAAATTATTAAAGTTATGCAAAAATTATCTTCTACGCTTCTCAATTAAACGTTATAAGTATAAAACCCCAATATAAATTAATCAGCTACCAAATGTATACTGGGGGCCAATATTTCAGTTGTAGCTTAAGTTTCAGTTTACTTAAACCGTGCTTTGTTTGCATAAAAACCATTGTAGTAATAAACGTTTCTACAGTAATTAAATGTCGTTTACGTAATCTGAAGCTTAAGCAATAACTGAAAAACCGGGTCTAGGGCATTAAAAGTGCCTGACGTAAATATATAATATTTCATTGTAGAATTAATATTCAAGTTATTCGATTATTGTAAACATCAGACAAATATGAAGCTCTCCCTTAAAAATAACTTTATGCAAAATTTGGGTATGTATATAATACATCAATGGATAAAAAGGGACGAGGGTTTATAAAAAGCGATTTAAACATGTTTGAACGAAAAAATAATATTGACTTTCTACAAAATTCCTGAAATGGTTGAAATTTCAAATAAAATTTAACAAAATCTAAGCGATAGATGTAAAAGTTATAAAGTTATAAATTTTTGAAATAAATAAAATTGGCCAAGACAGTGTATTCGTACATCTCATCTCTACTTGAAACTTTAAACTGAAAGTTTTTCAACTTTCCGATGTCGTAAACCTATTGTAACAAAATTAGAAACAACAAAAACTGAATGGAACAATCTGGAACAATCCAATTAAGATAAATGACGTATCACAAATGAATCATCGCGGTACCCGATATATGTTAATTAAATTCAAGGTCAGCAATGAGTCATGGCATTGCAATTTATTACATCATTATTATGACTAATTTTATTTGACAATTCTACCTTAATGTTCTGGAGTTTATCTTTTCTATATAAATAACAGATTTAATTCCCTTAGTTTTTAGTTTTAATTAGAATGTTATCCTATTAGTTACTGTTATACATAAATAGAAATATAAACGTTTATTGCTAGTGTATTGCGAAATAAACATTTAAATAAATAATCCTAATATTAGTGAATATAAATAATGATTTTAAAACAATTAACTAGTTTCGTTACACTATTGAATGATATTGATAGAAACCTACTTCAACTAAGTCACTCGTGTGACTTTTAACCATTTTATGTTTAATTAATAAGATCGCGCGATTGGTGAGAAAACAAACCGTTCATCAAGTTTCACTTGTGTAAGATTGCTTCATAAAGTACAAAATGATAAGAGAAAAATGTATCTTCTAAAAAACTTAGAATAGAATAAAATAAAACAGCAATATTTTATGGAACTGATCGACAAATAAAGTTTTTCTACTATGTAATTTACGAGATCACATTGCTGTACTATCAAATTATTCTACCATCACATACGTGACAATTTTTAATGTATTTTAAACTGTTTAGATGTAAATATAATAGGCTTGATAATTGGCAGTCCAAGTTACTACTGAATACCAATTGTTTTCATAAACTCAAATTTGATAAGCAGTTCTAGTGACCTAGAATGACAGCAACCAACCTACCTTGAATAGAAAGTTGTGCTATGCATATAAAATATATTACATCGCATAAATAATACGTTAAAAAATGTCCGATTTTCTATTTTATGTAACCTGATGAATTCAAACAATGGATTTGAACGTTAAACTATCTTTCCGAACGACACGCGATTTAAAATCAAGTACAAAACATTACAGCACTCTTTAATCAAATTATATTAATTATGCTAGATGATAGTGAGATACGTAATTTATGACAAATTGATGTTGAAATAAATCTTCTATTTAGAACGTTGAGGGTGCTCTCAAGATATTGTAGTAATGGATAGGCCAACTAGGCTTATCGTTCGCATTTTTATAAATTTCACTTGAAATCAATTTTTGCTAGAATGTCCTATCAAATTTTAGTAGTACCGCTCTTAACCCCTTACAAAACAAAACGTCAAATCTAATTAGAAAATAATTTTACAAAGAATACGGACACGCTTCAAGTTTCGTCTAAAGAAATGGATGAGGGGAGGTATTCATTTGCTGAATATTTAGAAGAGATCCCTTAATCCCAAAGGGGTTAAAAGTTTTAAAAGACAATATTATCTCTATATTTAGGCGTTTCAATGAGGTAAAATGTTGATACGACTCCCACCGCCCTTTTCAGAAAAGTTTGTATTTTATCAGAAAATGCGTGTTTCGTGTTCCTTGCGGCAAGTATAATCCTAGCGTGTCAACATTGCATTTCTAAGTTACGGAGAGAGGTAAAGGGTATGGCAATTGCTATATCTCTTTTAATGCTATATACTTAGATAACCGTTCGGGCTTTGGTTGATATTTTACGTTGCATTTAATAAGCGTCAATGGCAAGTTGACGCAACATAGGAACATGCACACAGACAGATAGCTAAAACAATAATTACCATGATTAAGATATGTACTTAGACAATTATTTAATATGAATGTTATAAGAGACGCAACAGGGACAAAAAGCAGTTGCTTAAAACACAAAATGTAGAAAATAAAAATCATATACATTGTTATAAGATTTTTTCCAAGAATGATTTATCTAGTGTGGTTTGTTTATATTATCAAGCGAAATAGCTACATGTTTAAAATCGATACTAATTTTGTGATATGAAAGGGCCAAGTTACATTTTATAGTTAATGCATAACAACCATAACTCCGTTGATTTTCCATTAAAATGTAGGGATTAATAAGGTTCATAGATTCTAATTGAATCTATGTATGTATGACAGTTATTCAGAAACTCAATAAACGCCTTATCCACTGAATTATAGAACTAATTTGTAAATGCTTTGATAATAAATCATTCTATATAATTACATTACCAAACAGATGCTGCACGATTCCTATTACATCAAATGGAGTAGTTGGTGGGCGGGAGTACATTGTCTAAATATACCGGGTGAATACTTTTACAAACAAACATACGAAAATGACATTGAAAAGCATGTTTTGGGATCTCTACTTAACTTATAGAAATTATAATTGCATTATTTATATTCATACAATGACAATAACCATTTCCAAATCTGCTATTTGTTAGAAATTAAACTAAAAAATTATAAATTATAGTTTTTAACACAATTTTCATATCTGACAGGTTGCGTAATACTAGTTTATACATCAATAAAGAATTTGCACCTTTTCGTTATGTTTTTACAATACAATTTATAAATCTTAAAACGGCTGTCAATTAAATGTTGTGTATTCTAACTCATGTTATATAAGCTATAGCACGGTACATTTGTCCTGGATAAAGCCTGATTCGAGAAGCAAGCAATGTCATTAACAATAACACAGCTAAAACTGCTGGAATATTATAAGGGGAACGATTCTAATTGACTGCATTATTTTAAAAAACAGTGAAAGGACAGAGCATATAAGATAATGTTTATACACTCTTAATATATTATAACCATTATTACTAACTAGTCTATAACGAAAAATCAGAGTGCACAAGCTCTAATATTTACTACTATAATTATGAAGTAAATTTATTATCAATCGAAAGAATATTCTCTTCACATAAAATAGCAAAAACGCAGTTAAGCCCGTAAAGACACTAAGAATTAAAACGAAAACGAAATTATATCTAAATATTATATGAAACGCCATCATAGGCACGTTTTTCGAGATTTTCTCGAAATCGGCTGTATCCATTTTTATAAAATTATTGCATTTCTTAAGCATATTCTTTTCGTTTAATCTAGGCGATTACTCAGAAATTTTTCTATAAATCGAGTAACCGAAAGTAGTTGAAACGAATGACCGGAAATGCCATTTCATTCTTGCGATTTTCAAGTTTTTTTGCAATTTTTTCGAAAACGTTTTTAACAATTTTTTTGAAACTTGCTACGGTTTTTATGTCATTAACATCCTTTTATTTGAACTTAGAGGTTTTCCTGAAAAAATGAGTTGAAGCGAGTTATCAGAGAAAATTTTTGGAGTTAAGCAGTGTTTTACGTGTCCAGTAACTTGGATGGGTGATCGTTACCATTATCGTTCCCAAAATATATTTATTCACTATTCAACTAATTTAAGCACAATTGTGAGAAGATTTGCAACGGATCTCATTGTGATGCATCGTCTTGACCATTAACGTCCTTAAGGAACAATTAAATCTAAGATTACAATATTAGTACATTTTAGTAATGTATAATTTTACAAAGCGAAATTAATTGTATCCCTTGTTCCAAGAAAACTTCCGCTTAATTAATCCAAGTGCTTTTATCTTAATTAATTACATAAATTGTAAGGACCTTTTATAGGGTTGATAAGGAAGTAATTAGGTTTCTTTTATATAAATGAAACGCGAATTTTTTATAGGAAACGAATTATTCAACAATGTATTATCAATTTTGTTCGATTACCTTTTTCTATTCTTCAGGCAACTTCATGTTTCCACGTTCCGGCAAGACAATTACAAGAAATTTGAAATTTTTATCAGCAGAGAAGATTTTGCCGTTCAAGATGTCTTGCAACGCACAAAACAAATTGTAGCCTGATGGTGCCATGTCTAGCGATTATGGTGAATGTAGTAACACATCGCATACAATAGGAATTTTTTTCCACAAGTGATCTGACATTACGATGGTGAAGTACAATATCTTTGCGATGCACCAATTACGGATGCATATGTTGTAAAATATGATTTAGTTTATACAGTTGATGACATTGTATATCCGAATGATTTGGTTCCTTGGAAGCAATTTAATACACAATAACTTTGAAATTCCATCAAAATGAGACGATAACATTCCTTTGCTGAATAACCTATGCTTGATGGTTTAAAGACGGGTACATTGCAATTGCTCTATATTTTCTGTACAACGTTGTTGTAAGTAATCCATCTTTCATCTCCCGTTCCCACATATTTTAAAAAATAATTATAAAGAATAGATGAAGCATTACATTTTAGAGCGGTGTATAAATAACCATAATCAAATGAGATTGAGTTAAAAAAAATTCCACGTATTTTAAATGACGTAAAAGTATCTAGATTTCTCCAGAATATTTAATACATAGACATCAATAGAGTTTGAGCTGAAATTGTAGATGTGTAAATAAACTGAACTTATTAATAAATATTCAATCTGTTAAACTTAATATAATTGGACTGTTTTCTATCGATGATATACTACACATTTTAATTTTATAAGGAGTAACTTAAATAGTTTTAAGGAATATGAAACTGATTTTTACAGCAACCGATAATTCAAAAAAAACTGTCTAAAATCGAACAATGCCAAATTTTGAAAAAATCTTAAGTGTTTTAGCGAAGTATTTCAAATGATAATTAGTGGAATAAAGTAAATAACCAAGCAGCTATGAATTATGATTATTTTATATTTATCTACTATTTTGACCGATAAAGTAAAACCGCGTCGTTGCGATATAATTATGTTGCCATATAATTAATAATAAAGGCCTTAAAGCGTGTTTCGATAAAACTAACATTGATAATAAAGAATTAAAACCGTGATAATCAACAGTTTTAAACAATTTTTGCATACCATTAGATCATTTTATGCTAATTTTTTATCAAATTTACAATAAAAATTCCTTATTTGCACGAATGTTATTATAGTATAAGATCGGTGTCATTAACAGGTCGAGAAAAAGTTAGAAAAACGAGACCCGAAGGGTCTAGTTTTGCTAATTTTCTAGACCTATTGTACTAAAATATTTAACGACCGTGTGTCGTACACTATTTTTTGCGCTAACGACAATTATCAACTAATTACGACAATTTGATATCAAACCTCTACTCCGTTTAATAACACTACTAGTGCTGTATAAATCATAACGAGCTTTCCTTGCTGTGAAGCATAACCGTCGCGTTACTATGACAACCACAACAGTTCGGGAAATATATCAGAATAAGACCATCAACATAGTCGGTAAATGTATAAAAACAAGTCGGTAGTGCAAAAATATTTTTTATCTATTTGCGTATCGAAATGCGAAATGAGCTTATTTCGAAACCCATTTCAGTTTCGTAATGACTTTTTATTAACACAGAATGTATTATTTTAAAAGGTTGGTAAGATTAATAATTAACCTTATTAAACGTCAAAATTACATAGAAAATTGACAAAACTTTCATATTTGAATGTGAAAATGTCAATGTCACCAACTATCATAAAATTCCCTAAATCAATTATATGTCAAAAAATATACGTTTTTTCCTAGAACACTCCTTTCATAAGACGTTTTGTCACACTTGTTCTTTAGAAAATTCCCCTTTATGAGGCTCGTCTTTTAAACTTGAAGTCGTGTGATAAAAACATGTCTTATGAAACTTGTTTTTAATATACTATTTTGCGCTTCCGATCTGTTTTTGTGTATTTACCGGCTATGTTGATTGTCACGTTTTGATATATTACCCGAACTGTTGTGATTTTCACAGTAACGCCACGATAACAAGCACGTTATTGTTCATACCGATACTAGTACTGTTATGAAACGGAATAAAGGTCTGATATCACATTCTTGTAATTAACTGATAGTTGTGGTTAGCGCAAAAAATAGTGTACGACACACGATCGTTAAGTGCTTTAGTACAACATATCTCGAAAATTAGCAAAACTCGTTTCTCTAACTTTTTCTCGACCTGTTATAAAGCACTTACCGATCCGATCTTGTATCGTAATATACTATTTTACTCTACTGACCTGTTTTTAAGAAATAGTCTTGGTTAAGTCCGATTTTTCTATTTTATTTGGTAATGTTTGGTCTTATGCATCTTAAGCCGTGTTGCCTTTTAGTTCTAACAAACCAGCATGAGAAAATCACGAGCCTAAAGCGATTGATGGTTTCAAGTACGTGTTGTTCTTGTATTAACACTAGAGGACAGAGGTTTTGTCAAAAATCGTTCATTGCCCATCTCACGATATTGTAGTACGATAATGTAGTAGTTTTGTAAAATCAATGGCTTCTTTCCTCTACAAATGTGCATTTATTATTCATTGGCGATCTCATGTTGCTATCAAAACTTAGTCGAACAATATATAAAAAGTAAATACTAGCAAACTTTCCGTCAAAAATTACTGCTAAGAAACAATTAGAATATTATCTACATTAAACACAAAACATATTTTTATTCGAAAATTCATTTTTGATATTAGATATATCATTTTTTTAATTTTTATAATGCAAACATGTCTATTGAAATGACGCACCTATTGCGCTTTTTATGGTTATATGTATATATGTATAACGTGACTAAAGGATGGGCAATTCATACATTACCAATTATGTATTATGTGATTAAATATTGCCCTTAATACTTTGCTTTCTACTTTTAGCGTCATATTTCTAACTGCATAAGTAGTTTTTTTTAATTTGATATTTGATAAATGTTTTACATTTTGTGATTTGATCTTCTATTAATGTATTTCTTTCATGTCTATGTCTACAATATATAGAACACAAAATAAATATTGCAATGTTTTTAAATTATATACCTTAGGAGTTTATTATATAAAGTTCATTAAGTTAAGAGAAGGTACACAAATTCAAGTAATGGGAATAACAAAGAGGAAGAGAATTTCGATGGAATTCGATTGTAATGATAAAAAAAGTATTCGTACATTATAAGGTTAAATTACAGTTAGTACTTTATTACTATTAGTAATCACTAATTGTAAGTAGTATCCTGTCATATTTATAGTCCATAATGTACGTATCCGTTCATATATTTACTTATACCTTGTCGAGGAATTTAAAAGATGAAACTTTAAACTGCAATAACTATTCACAATTGATGTGTATTATATTTTTAAAATGAATAAAAATTTTATTTGTACTTATTTTAAAAATGTTTAAAATACTAATGCATACACGTTAGCAAATTTCAATAAAAAAATTAGTTACGATCAAGAAATACGCAACGGAAGATTTAATCACCAATTTTATTGTACGTTTAATTATTGAAATGATCCCTAGAAAGAATTGGAGATGTTTCGGGTAGGTACCTAAAATATTGAAAATTAATTACATTGTGTTAAGGCGCCTGAATTTATAAACTGTAAACTTGAACGTTACAATAATCAAGATAATTAATAGGAGAAAATTTGTAAAAAGGGTCACGCAATATCAAATGGCGTAATGCTTTTAATTGATTAACCCTTTTCCGTTATCAGGTCTACTTCGTTCAAAATCTAAAATGTTATGTTTCTGAAAGTTAACTCAAAAATAATTTCTCACAAACATTTTATGGCTAAAGACAGCGCTACTTTATAACTTGATACAGTCGACCTCTTTTAAAAGTCGACAAAAAGGAAGACATAATATCATATTACCGCAGAATAAAAATGACAAACTTTCATTAGCACGTTCCAAATTACCTATAGATATAAAACTTAAAATTTAACTGCTAACTGCGGAATGTAAATCTTGTTCTTGCTTCAAATTATATTTAACTTTATGCATACACGTATTGAATTCAAATCGGGAATAAATGTGATGTTAATGGATATATCCAGTAAATCTTTATTTTACGTGCATATGCACAATATTACTCCATTTACATTATGAATTTAAAAGCTGACTTAACTGATAATGAATTCGTGAATGCCTTGTTCTTTTTTAATGAACAATCTCCGGATTCGCTGCATTGGTCATTGACAATGTTACTAAAATTACTCGCGCAAACTAATTTATTAAACAATACTGCAAATGCTATTAAGAAGTAAACATTTTTAAGATTCAAATGAAGAAGTGTCGTAAGTGCAACGTCTATTATGAAACATTAGTAGCGCTTTGTGTGCTCACGTGTCTTTATATAGCAAAACGCCATTTGACAAAGTAAATCCTATTCTACGGGGAATATCGTGGTAAGCATTTCACGAAGAACATAAAAGAGACGTCGAATAATGCTTACAAAGTTTGCAACATATCCGTCAAAAGCAACTATTGCCAACAATAATAACAAAAGTGAATGCTGCTGTAACCTCAAATCGTTTAAATCAAAAGAAAAATATGAAACTTCTACATCTTTCTACATTGCACATAGATATAAAATCAAACGACATCTTCAATCATTTGTATCATTACAATTTAAGGACAAAATTACCGAATACAGATCATTTTTTAAAGATTACAATACTTGCTGAAACAGTATAGGCGCAAACCCTTCTTCATTTTATAACTCGAAGAACCCCAAAAATGAATTTCACCAATTAGTATATTTAATATACAGGGTATCCGAAATATCACCATGCATCGTGCAGTTATACAGCATTTCTTACAATATGTATTGGAAATGAACCTTTAACCTTGCTCGTCTACCTTGAACTTATATTTAACAATTGTCACTATTCATTACTAATTCATTAACTGTTAATATTGTAGCCTGTCCTGTTACTGAAAATGTAACGATTGCATTCGAAAGTTAAATAGAAAATTCAAAGCTATCAATTTTAATTTCAATTGTAAGATTGATTGACTATTGTTTTGTTTGTACGATATACTATTTTAAATACCCTCACAATCCTCTAAATCAATGGCATTCAAAGGTCTACAAACATGGTTAAGCTCGAGGTTAAGCTTTTCCTTCAAACACTGACCTGTATGTATTTTGAGAATCGGCTAATGGATTGAACTGTTTAAACTAAAATCTATTTTTGATTATTTGATATGTAATTACTTCAATGACATCAGCAAATCCTAATTTAACGACTACAGTGTGATTTTTATTGTTTGAGGTTTTAGCGGGAAATATTTAAACAGATCTAGTAACTTTATCGGTTCAAGGTTTATGCAAATGATAACTAAACA
>JAHWXV010112860.1:0-13833 GCA_024586415.1 Phrixothrix hirtus
AAAAGAAACTAGTACCTGAATTGACTCATATTTGAAATCTTACTTCATATGAATGTCATTTTCTGACGAGCCTTATTCTTTCGTGATTACGACTGTATATTGCTAATCTTCAAGTTTGTTGTGGAGGCGTGTAGCGAAAAGCTTTGCCAAGTCGTGCGATGGCTAATCGCTAACCATTTGCTAATAATGTGTGAGTCGCAACGTTCAAGAGAACAGGAAATTCTATACAAATTAAAAGAAGATTCCGAGGAATGTACCTTTAGCTTGCCACTTCACATGCAGGTTTCCAAGGAAATTGTCCAAAGTGTCAGCAGAGAAATATTTTTGTATTAATATTACATTCAGGAAGCGTAAGAATCTGATTACGAACATTTCATAATTATATAATTTTCTTGTCAAATCGATTAACAACTAAAAGGAAGGTTTCTTTGAATTAGCTTTGATGATACATTTAAAAAGTCATTCAAAATTATTATTACTTGAGGTAATTTGTTGCACGGATACTCAAGTAATTTATTGATTAAGTCACGGGTAATCAATTTAGCAGTTTGGAAATCAGTAAAGTCGGTACTGGTTCGGACAAATGTCGCTATCTGTCGTATTAAATTGAAAATACCATAAAAAAATGTCTCGTAAAATTATATATGTATAAAATTACCTGGAACACAGTTCCAAAGTCACTTCGTAAACACATGGAAATTGTCGAAAAGCAGTACGTTGGAATAATATCTTACTAGGGGTATCTTATGGGGCCGTTTTATTTTAAACTAGTATTTAAGTTCTATGAATTATGAAAAAAATCATCAATTATGGGCACTGTATTATTAGCTCTTCCAAATGAGTACCTAAATTCAACCAAAGTCAACTACTGGAGAGGATGAAAGATACATTATGAGGAAGCCAGGAACATTTCGTTCGGGTTGGATACAATTAGTTAGACCGTTAATGAATGATCCTTCATAATAATAAATGATAACATATGTTACTGTTATAGATGGAATGAAATAGTTACTTCCTATAAATTAGCATTTATAGTCTTCGGATTTATTTGTTATATATTATTTCTGTTTCTGTTAACAGTGTCTTAATAACTTACAAATTATAATCGCCTTTTATGTAAATTCAATAACTCATTTCACATTTAACTTTTCTATATTTAAATTAAGAAGTAGATTGTATACTATTATACAGAGTGTTGTGATATATGAGAAGTAATTTCAACTATCTTTCTAATTTTTTTTACTTAATAATAACAACAAAATTATGGTGTATCATATCTAACTCTGTCTCAGAGTTTTTGAGTTATTTAAATAGCGCAGTTTCTCGAGAAAACTCACTGTCTGAATCAGACTTAAATTGTAAATTAGTTTGTTTATTAAGGTAGGTAAATGATAGTACCACGTAACACATTTTTAAGATTCAAACTATTTAAATTAAATTACAATCACAATATGCCAGAACTTGGACGTTGTTACTAGTTCAACCGCGAAGTTATTAGCTCTGATACGTTTTATATATAATTATTTAGTTAGCCAAACCTGTTTTGCGTGTGACATTGTTGTGTTTCTTTGAAACGCAGTGAAAAACACGAATATAAGAATTGACACAATTCTACGCGTGTTCCCGTTAAAAATAGTATAATATCGAAAGTATAAGAAATAAGACATTAACAAAGACGTTAAAATTCTCTTTAAGGGATAAGCAAAAACCTTTTATACGAAACTCTCACATAAACAAAGGTCAGTTCTTTTATTTTATCAAAGATTAAATCAAATGAAGCAAATATACCTGCAAGTTGCAGAATTAATTAAACCAAAACGTCACATGAGTTCTAATAAGAACGTTTATTGTTAGAATAGTTTATTTTTATCCAATTACGACTAACGAAAATTATAAAAAATGTTGTTCTAGAAATGCACTTGTTCTTGGTTAGCTTGCCACGAGCGGTTTTGGCTTTACGCCATAACAACAGTACTGGCGGCCCCTAGCTCAGCGAAGAAGGGAGGATACTAAGATTTACATCAGCACCATTATCGCTCTAATAGAAATCGAGGTATGGGAAGAGAAAGAGGGCGCCACTACTCCGGATTGCCTCTCAAGATATGTCACTGTTCTCGGAATGTTTTGTTAATTTGTCCCGGTGTTCCTTTTGACAAGACCCCAAGGGTTAGTATAAATTTTGGTCGCAGGTTTAATTAGTACATATCCTCTGAAATTTAAGATATTCTTAATTAGCTTATTCTACTGCCAAAAATAAAAGTCTAATTAAATGACAAGACATCTATTGACAACAAAATGGGGTTAATTAACGTACACACCCAAAGAACAGTTACAGATAGGTTACAGAATAACTTCTTAGTCCCTTAAATTTGCCCTTATTCAAGAGATAGAAGAAGAACTGCGCAAATCTACTGACACTAAAATTAGGGTAATCTATATTTAGACACCGCCAACGCAAGTATGCGTCCACGATCTCCACAGAAGATATGTATTATTGATATCCCGTCACACGGGAAGGTTTAAGTTATTGCGCCTTTCTAAGGTCAACCGTAAGAAGCCAGAGAACAATAACAAAAAAGGGATACCTTAGTTGGGGTGGCTAAATTACCCAAAATGGTTCGTCGTGATGGCTTATGGATTTCCACGCCTGCGGAAGAACTTAACACGTTCAACAGATGTGCTACGGCGTAAAACGCGCTGATTAAGTCCCAGAGATATACCATTTCATCTCTTGGGTCGAGTCTACCAACATTTGACACTATGTTGAGTCCCTAAACACACCGAACATTTTCTTTTAACACAGAGCCAACGCACGGCCGATTTTATTGGCCTAACGACTCGGAAAAATGCGTACTCACTTTTGAAATACACCGAACCTTATCAGATGTTCTGAAATAACGTTTTTCTGTCACACTTCTGGCACAATTCGATTCTGAATCGACACGAATGTGAAGGAAACGCGTCTATCCTGTTGTTTTTATCTGATTCCAAAAACCAACCAATTTTATTTACTTTTTCTCTAAATTCCATTTTTTCCCGTTTTTTCAACAACAACCCCCGTTTCTAAGAAACAAATCTATGGCAGCAACTTAAAGAAAAAAAGATTTTGTCCTTTATTAGCGGAACGCCACTAAAATCTGCAAGTTTTCCTTTCCTTCTTTAGATAAGATCTCCTTGGTTGCGGAAAGTAACTTTATTTTACAAGACCAACACTGTGAATGGGCGGCGCTCAACTTAGTATTATAAGAATATATAGTTTTTATATTTAAATGTTTTAAGAGATTAAATGTTGAATGGGGTTGAACTGGCTTTACAATTGAGAGACAATCCCAAAATCAAAAATTTTATAAACTAATAAACAACTTGTTATGGTTAAACAAATCTTCTAGTTAGATGCGTGCAATGCAGCTTCATTACATTATCGTCTCCCATTGAAGAAAGGAATTAAATACAAAAATATGGCTGATTGGAGACGATTTAGATTAAGAGTTTGATTATCAGCTACAAAAAACAATCAAACCTTGTCTGAAAAATGTTGTTAATAATGTAGGTGAACATGATAAGGTCGTAACAATAGGTTGAATGTTGAAATCACGATAACCATAATTTTGCATAACAAAATTACCATTAAATCAGCTTAGAACTACAACATGAACAAGAGAACAAGATTATGGGTTAAAAAAATAGGCTGATTATGTCATTTAATGTTAACTTTACCATCATAACCATAACCCTGCTTAATAAATTAACTACTAAACCTATTTAAAACTTTGGATGGTTTTAATCAAATGTCTCTGGTGGAATTTCTAACAAATACCTGTATTTTTATGAATAAATTGATGCTGTGTAGTATAAACTATTGTATTAGTATATAACCATACAAGATTGATGAGTGCCCTATAACAGATGAAGAAAAAGTTAGAAAAACGAGACCGGAAAGGTCGAGTTTCGCTAATTTCCGAGGCCCACTGTACTAAGCCACTTAAGAATCATATATCTCTGCAATAGCTATAACTATCAGTCAATTTGATATCAAACCTTTATCCCGTTTCATAACAGCACTAATGCGTCTATGAACCATAATGCACTTATTATGAAGTATAATCATGACATTACTATGACGATCGCAACAGTTTGAGGAATATATTAGAAAGTAACACTCAATAGAAACAGGCGAGAAGTGCAAAAAGTAATATTATATGTCGTTCATATGGCTTTTTAATTGTTTAACAAAATTAGACAGATAGACTGCTATCCAAATCTGTTTGATTAAATAAAACAAACTGTAACTGGAGATTTGTGGCATATAAACTTCTGCGGAAGAGATATTGAAGTCTACTTAACCGAAGAACGAAACACTAGAAGAATCCCAAGTTAATTTGTTATTTCGGCTAGAGCGGGCACAGACAACCCTAGGGCCATACAGAAGCAGGATAAAGTTGAAGCAGAAAGAAAACATAATAAACGGCAACTGCTAATTATTTTGACCACTCCCATACATGAAGGAGTCGCAGATCACTATTTAAATACAGGAGAGGGCCTTTGGTAGTACGCCACTATTCAGCAGCTATTATTTGTTGTCAAATGGTGCACGTTGTCAAATGGCGCACTCTGTATATGAAAGAAGAATTATCTATGAACCATTAAAACTGTTTAATTAGACACAACATGTAAGTTACTCCATGTAATAATGCTAAGGTGCTCAATTTATAAATGAATAAAAATAAAAATAAACGAGTGTTCATTTAGACCACCCGGTCTAATGTTACTAGCCTTATGGAGAGTGAATGGAATCTTAAATATAGTTTAAATTTAATACGAAACAAATGGTTGTCATGAATTTTTAAACAAACTATTAGGTCGAGCACTAATAATATAGCACACTGTCACGGGTCAAACAGGATTTAAGTCCTGCAATGATTTATACGAACTTCCCAAGCGGATTTAGCGTCGATCAGCTTAGCGGGAGGAGTAGATTCTCAATTAACTTAAAACGTTTTACGCGACAGATGCTCGGGAAGAGCTATACTGCATGAAATCGCTGAAACTATTGAAAGGGGACCACTAGCTTTATTTGGAAAAACAGCTATCTTAGTCAAAAAACTAGAAAGGGCAAGACAGCACTAGAAAACTGTAACAGGAAATATTACCAAGATAGGATTGTCTCTGTATCACTCAATATCATCAGGCTTAGTACTTACATAATGTCTACCTACTAACTTATAAAGATCGCTACTTACAAAACTGATTCTCCTGAAATACCTGAAAATAGATTCACAACTATTCTAATAATAAAATGATATGAAATAAATCAACAATAACTATAATGAATAAAAAGAAATGTTACAAAATCTTAAATTAATTTGATACGTCACAAATGATATAAATAAAATAGGTTACTAATGCTAGTATTGAACAATGTAATTATTAATTACAGATTACGGTGAGGGCCCGCTCTAAAAGAATATAGGTACTTTAAAAAGTTAAACTAATTTAACTGAAGAGGATGTCGATGACACGTAGGTATCAGCTATTTCAAAACAAAATTGACCTGATACAAACTGTTCAGCATATACATGTGATAATTTTACATAAGAATACAACTAATCGTAAAGTTACATTAAGAATGTCAAATAATCAAAAGCTCTATGATGCTAAACGCGTGACGGCAAAAACAACAGAACTTATTCACAAATCCGTATAACACTGCCTAAATTTGAATAATTCTTTTTTGCAATTACAGGTGTTAAAAAATATATGCAAGGATCTATTGAAGTTTACTTCAGAGTTACTTTAGATAAGTAACAAAGATTTACTTGGTTGTATGATGTTAAGTTTTTAATATTTAGACAAGCTTGCCTTTATAACTTGTCTACTTTATTTATAATTTCCGTAAACGGATTTCCATTCAACCAACGGTAGATAATGTACAAAACTGTGCTTCAATAAACAGTTTCTAAATAATGGGATTAATTGATAAATTCTTTACGCAATCATCGATAACTACAAGAAAGAGAACACTGCACAATTGGTTTGAAGATTTTACATGATTAAAGAAACTTTTCTTCTAAAATTCTTAACCAAACTTAAAACATGATCCAACCGAACTATGGTTCCAGAACCAATCCCGTTTTAACTTCTAAGAGACGCCAACAGAACAAAAACGAAAACGGAAAACTTCACTTACGAAAAACTATCCAATCACAAAATTTCATTTCGAAACAGGCCAATGCTATAGACTGCGAGATCGCGGTACAAAAATCCCTCGTCAGCAAATTTGACATGGTAACAACGCTGCTGCCATGTTGTAATTGGTACCGAGAATTAGAGATCGTGTCATCTTCGTAAATTTTATACGAAAATAATTTAGCTGACAATTTTAAATTCGTATCCCTTATTTGAAATTATTCTCAACAAAACTGAAATAAATAATTAACGTAGGGTTTTATTATTATAAGGCAACAACAAAGATTTTATTTGCATATTAAAATTATTTAAAATGCTTTTGGAAATGAGGGAATTAAAAATAAGATTTCTTACTAAACTAAATACTAAGAATTGATTAATTTTAAATTGAGATTAGTAAATGATGATGATGTTCAAGGTTACAGGTTATAAAGCATACGGGGTGCATTCAAAACGGCTGATAATTATAATTTGCCTAAACGTATATTAATTAACTTCAATGTATTATACAGAGTGATGCAAACATAAGAAGGCGTTTGACAACACACTGTATCGTTAAGAAATTATTAACAGTCAGACTATTGGAATAAAGCGAATCTTCTACTATACATATTATAAATCTGAATTAGTATTTCATAACAAAAATATTATAAGTTCATCAGCAGATTTATAAACAAACTAAAGATTTGATTAAAATGGATTAATCTAAACACATTGAAACATTAGTTGACGGCAAAAGGTCTACACCTATGGTATGCAATAGTGTTACCTTGATGGATGCAATAGACTACCCAGATATTTTAAAAGTGCCGACGCATGCGATGACCAACAACATGAATAGAAAAAGAAAACATGAAATAAGCATTTACAGATTTGGTTTCGTTTATTGACGGGGAAGTGTTTCTTCATTACAGTTTTCGTTAATGACCCTAGGCGGGTATAAACTACACGTCGAATACAATTGTTTTCGAGCCTGCGGATTATTTCATTCTTGTTATTTGGAAATTCGCTTTTAAAAAGGTTGCTAAAATAAAGAAGATGCTCCCGAGAAAGTAAACTAATTAACTTCTCATTTCTCACTTTTAGTTCTCTCTACGGAAAGTAATCTGTTCTATTTGAAGAATCAGTCTAGCTAACTGCCTTTCGTTTCCCTTTTCATACCGGAACCGATGCTTTTAATTACCCCAACGGGAACTTTCATCCGTCGTGAGTATTAATTATATCCCTCTCATGACTACCGAGTACCAAATACCTTTTTAAGAGAATTTAAATACAGCATCATTCAAGATTTCTTTGCTTGATATTCTCGGTTAGCTCTCTTAGTAGGATTAACCTTCAAAATAACGTGTTATTACATATTTTTCAGCCAAGATAGCTGGTTTAGCAAAGCTGAAATTGTTTAAATAAATATTTGATGATTTAGAAAACATACAAATGAATAACATTCTTGTCTAAGTTTTGCACTTTTAGCACGAATATATTTAATACAATATTTAATGTAACTTCGGGAAATGATTTTATAAAAAACTATATGAGGTGGATTGAATTAATGTAATATAATGACATTCTTATTCTTTGATAAGTCAAATTTTACATGATTCAATAAGCCTATTCTTTAACCTATTAGAACTTATTACAATTATTTATATTCGAAAATAGCAAACAACGGTAACTTATATACACTCTGATGGGAAACAACAGTAAGAGCTGACAAGTTCTTGCGCTTAAATTTAATCGCAAGTAAGTGCAACACTTTTGGGTGCAATACTGCGTTTAACGATATTGGAAGAGATAAAAGTAGCAATAGGTGTGAATGTTTGACTGATTGCGAAGAGTTTTGAATGTTAAATGCACTAATTTTTTAGATTGTGTTGAAGGTTTACTATATTAAGTTGTAAAAAAGATGTCGTTAGAAAAATCTTTGAAACTTAATTACTTTTATAATCAATTATTAAATTGAAAATCATAAAAAATCTAAACCTTACGCAATATGCAATACGATATCTGCAATTGTAAAAGCACGAGCAAAATAGCAGGAGAAAAATCAAACTTTAAATATAATTGTTTATCATCAAATGTTGAAATATTAATATCATTAGCAGGTAATAAGAATTATTCTTTTTACAGAAAAAGGTGTCCCAGAAGTGCAAAATAGTATACTATATACAAAGGAACTACGAAAGCCTCTGTGGGTTTCTTAAAAATCTCACCTGTGTTGAATGAATAAGCCTTTGTTTTGTCTGACTGGAATAGTTTTCATCACACGTGTACACGTTAAGCGATAAACAAGAACACTGTTTAATAATTTTTGAGTCATATTTTTAATATTGCTAAACATTCTTTTTATGGGGAACCTAGTAGTAAAACAGATTTTGATAGGAAAGTGCCGAAATAAATGTTTAATGCTTGTAGTTAAGTTAGTTAGGGTTCTGTATTGAAGATCTTGTTCAAGGCTAGAATTTTGAAAATTTTGAGAATATAATTTTGCTAAGAAGGTAGTTTAGATATTTATTTTCCAAAAGAACGATTTTTAAAAAATTAAATCATCATATAAGATCTGTATGCGAAATGCTGACACGCATTTTATTAGAGTTATTGTTAAATGCTCAATTTTTAGGAATGTGCACGTAAAATTTTGCGCAACAAACATCTTTTGTTGCAAACTCAAGCATTAGTTATAAATGTCTTTCGTTGTTTTGAACGCGAACGTAATAATAAAGAAACCTTTTGTTCCCTTTGAGTTTATAATGCATATTTTTATACATATTTAGTCTACTGCGGAAAGAAGTGGAATAAGCATCAACAGCGTTTCTACTACAAAGAACAATTTCTCACAGGCAACAAACAGCAATGAACTTCCACTTCCACATTTAGCTATCAAAACTATTAGAAACCGAAAAAGTACAAATAGCAAATCTTGTGAAGTCGAGGGATTCGTGAAAGATGCCGCCAAAGAATAAAGTATGAAATGCATTCAAAACGTATTATTATAATGTGATTTAAAATTAATATTAACTCGATGTGATTTAGGGATTAATGTTACTGTGGCTTCACTACAGAAAGAATTATCCAATTGTAAAATTATTACATTTGGGTTTTAGCGTAAAATAGATGATGGCAAACGTGGATTATTGATAAAAATCATGTATAACTTTTAAGGCAAAGCTTTAAAAACAATGAACAAAATATATGATCCTATATTATTAGATGAAACTTGTCTTTTAATCGGAGTTCTATAAAACGTAGTTGGCATGATTCTTCTAGTCAAAGCATAAAGAAGGAACCTCTTGGAGAAGGGAATGATTAGTAAATTATAACGTCTACGGTATTATTATTTTTATATTAAATTAGTCGTCCCTTTAGGTTAATTGTATTATGTGTAGGAAATAAGAATGATTTTATTCAGAGTACGTCTCTTTTACTTTCAACAAAGCCCCAAACCGAAGATTACCACGGCGATATGTGTGCTAAATTGTTTAAAACATGGTTTAAGTGTAATTTGATTCTTAATCTCAGAAAACCTAGGTTAATTATATTAGATAATGCCAGCTATCACTTAAAATTTGTAAAAAAGTTTCCCAATATGTCATCAACAAGAGAAGAATTATTAAATTATTTATCAAGACGCAATTCTGAAATGTTAAAAGGAGTACTTGCAAAATTGATTAAGGACAATTTCAAACCACTGTTATTTGAAGTCGATGAAGTGGCTTCAATGCATGGCCATAGAGTGTTAATTTGAACAGATTCGTTACAAAAGGTAGGTAAAAGCTATTAGCAAAAAATGTATGGATCATGCAAAGACAAATATGTTCGAGTGGTGGAATACAGAAAAGCAGTTTGATATTGTGCAACATCATGTTATTATTAATACCGATGATACAAGTTTGGACACTAACAGCGGTGGTAAAAATTGTGCTTTCAATGACTAAATAATAGAAAATTAAGGAAAAGTTTTGTGTATTAATTAAATTAATTAATACACGGATCAAAATACCTAATTGTGGTACAGCAGACAAAATGAGGATGAGAGTTATTCAGGAAGGAGTGAGTGGGCACAATTTTAGAAAAACTTTCAGAGGCGACCGAGGATTGAACCCGAGTTTCCAGATGTGTACTCTGGCGTGTTAACCATTACATACCAGAGTACAAATCTGGAAGCCCGGGTTAGATCCCCGGTCGCCTCAGATATTTTTTTTTAATAATTGTGCTCACTCCTTCCTAAATACTGTCATCCTCTAAATAATAAAGTTTATACTATTACATTTTTTATCTATTTGCATATCAATATGAGCTTATTTCGAAGCCTATTTGAGTTTCAAAAAGCCTTTTCCGAAACTAAGTCAAATTAATCTGGTTTCTACAGATAACTATACAAACGATTGTTATAACAATTGTATCAAGATGAATTTTTATGAACCCAGTTAATCAGTACGAGTTACCGAAGAGATCTATAATGGCATTCTTTTTAACACGGAATATATTATTTTAAAAGGTTGGTAACATTAATAACTAACCTTACTGGATATCAAAATTAAATAGAAAATTGACAAAATTTTCATATTCGAATGTCAAAACGTCAGTGTCGCCAACTATCATTAAATTCCATAGATCCACTGTATGTCAAAATAATGCTTTCCTTCTAAATTCTAAGCAAATAGATAAAATAGAATAGAAAATTCGTTTCATAAGACATTTTATCACACTCGTTCTTTAGAAAACTTGTCCTACGAAGCTCGTTGGCTGAACTTCAATTAGTATGTCGAAAACACGTCTTATAAAACTTGTTTTTTAATATACTATTTTATAATATAATCTAATATTTTACTGTAACAATTTATTACATTACACGTTAATTGAATTACATGTTATGTATGTGTTGTACATTAGTAATTTGAAATTAGATAACGTTATTATATTATATGTACAGTATGCAGGTTGTGAATTAGTGGCAATCAATTTTTTGACCTTTTGCTAAGTGCTGTATCAAACTTTCTTTAAATTTTGATAACTTATAGAACATTTTCTGTATTTCTTCAATAAAATTATTTTCTAAACAATTTGTTTAATGGTGTTTAACTAATTTAAAATATTAGTTGTTTAATTCTGTATTCTAATTTCTTATACTGGCACTTCTTATCTTTTGTCTAGGTTTAAACCTAATAATGCAGATAAAAGCAATCTATGGATCATGCGAGAGCTCCAAATCATATTGCTTATGCATGTTTATGCTGCACAGCAATTTTACAAATCAGCAATAAATTTCCTAAATAATGAACAATGATAATAAAATGAAGAAATTTTATGTTTTACATAGATCTAGAATGCAATAAAACGTATGAAATAATAGTTAAAATACAAATACAAAGCAATAATGTATAAACGAGCATTAACATAACCTGAAACTGTATTCAACTAAACGGAAGGCGAATTTGACAGTTATTAACTCCAATACCGTATAATCTACGAAATACGTTCACTACATATTAATTCACATACTTTTGAAAAATGAGTTGTACCCAGGGCCGGCGCTACCATTAAGGCAAAATAGGCAACCGCCTAGGGCGCAAGCCATTAGGGGGCACAAAATCTTAATAAATATATAAGTTTTTAGAAATTGGTCTATGTGTGTGTGCATGTGCTAATGCGCGTGTGTTTTGAACCGGATAATTCGAAAAAAGAAGCTGCAGATAAATAAAATGTGTTTAATCTTGTGATCATCTGACATAACCGCACAATTTGATTAAAACCAGATAAATGGAAATTACACTTTACTGTATGTTTTTTGGTTTTTCATAATTTTCTCGAAATCCGCTCTAATAATTCCTTTTGCCCTAATAATTTTATTAAAGCTTATTAGGATCCTTATGCCTAAGATGCTTTTTTACGTGGTTTTTTTGGTTTCTCTGAAACAATACATTGAAGAGAGTTATTGGAGAAAATCTTCGGAATTAAGGGTAGCTTCACGTGTTCATTAACGTGCATTAGTAATCGTCGCAATTATCACGCCCAAAATATATATAGATTAATATTTTAGTAATTTATTTATTTATTTACGCATCTATTTAATTTTTATTTAATTTGATAAATCATTTATGTTTTTACATTAAAATTCACTTCTAAAGGTTTAGTTTACATATATGGGAAAGTAATTAATACCAGTAGCTTTAAATTAAATTAAAAATACGTAAGAGAGAGTTGTGTGTTGTCTCACGCCAGATTTCTGTTTGCTTGTTTTGTGACTGTGAGTTCGGGATCCAGAAATTCTTTTTGTCTCCTTGGATTCAATATTTATCGTCATTTCGCTATACCTACTAGAATTTTGTCGAACCTAAGAGAATTCTACCTGCAGTAGGAACTTTTAACGGGCCAGACAATATTGGCGCGAATCATACGGCTTTACTTCCCTATGCGAGAAGAAGACATAGTTATGGATTGTTTCGTATTAAAAGTCTACTGACCTTATTGCAATGAACAATTTGTATAAGAGAGGGCGCGCCAATAAATTTTGCCTAAGGCGCAAAATAACCTTGCGCCGGTCCTGGTTATACCTAAGTTTATTTGGTCCAGCCTACATTAGAATTAGATGGTTTCGATCTAAGTTTAACGTATAACGTAACTAATTTGCATGGTAGAACAAAATAACTCGTTAAGCAGAAAAAAATGAGCATTTCCTGCGCATATGTCCGGTTACACGCCGTGGATAGAAAATGATGTTATCAGTTGTAGTTATTTACAAGTTTTATTCTAACCTATAACATACTATAATCATTTATAGCATGTTCATATAGGAAATATTGGGAGCGTATTTAGAAAAAACACGAATTTGCTGTAAATTTTTGACGTTCATTTCGACATTTTCCGCGTTTTAGTAACACTATTTATAACAAGAACGCATATATATATGACAAATTGGTAAAGATAGAATTAACACCACAACTGTATTATATCGGTTGGACTAGGATGTCCGAATGCGCGTCATCAACACCTACGTAAGAGCATACCTGCCTTCTTCTACCATGCTAATTTATTTGTTGCATTCAATTTCACAGGTGAACTTAGTTTTATTAATAAAACAATTGAAAAGGTTTAACGTATCATCAATATGTTCACAAGGAGGCACACAAACTAAGTCGTTTACATATTGGAAGAAACATTAAAAACTGATTAGCCTAAAATTTCACTTGAAAATATGACGATCCTTCATTTCCATACACAGTAAACATGCGTTCATGGATAATTTCTGATATATAGCATTCCTTTGTGAGGAACTTTATGACACTATGATATTCAACATCTATAGCACTCATTTCCAACCTGAAAACACAAAAATTTTAATATTTGCACATTGTCGATCAATTAAAGTATAGACATGCACAAATGCTACAAAAACCTGACAGTAAAATATTATGTATTCAACTTGCGGTTTTCATGGTTTGGGTAGGTTACATATACAGGGTGCGTCGAGAGTATCGCACCATATTCCAGGATTGTATTGTACATGTGAAAATAATAAAAAAAACTCAAATGTTGTTATCAGATTTTCATTTGTTTTCAAGTTATAGCGTTATTACAAAATTTCCTATCGTAACATTCCTATAAGTTTTCAAAAATACCGCCATTGACCTCCAAACGTTTTCGCGTTTT
>JAHWXV010112870.1:0-10243 GCA_024586415.1 Phrixothrix hirtus
GTGTGTGTGTGTGTGTGTGTGTGTGTGTGTGTGTGTGTGTGTGTGTGTGTGTGTGTACGCATGTGGTCAAGATATCTCGAAAACTAAACGCCGTAGAAAAATGACATTTTATATACAAGGTTACTACCATCTTAGCACTTCTGTGTAAGAATTTTGTTAAAATTAAATGACCGGAAGTACCACTTTATTCTTGTGATTTTTAGGTTTTTTGCATTTTTTTCGAAAACGGCTATAACGATTTTTTTATACTGGCCACGTTTCTAGCGCCTGTAATGCTATATTACATGAACTAATTGATTTCTCTGAGAAAATTCGTTGAAGTGGGTTATTGAGAAAAATCTCTAGGGTTAAGCAACATTTTGTCTGGCGAATAACTTGGATGGGTGACCGTTCCAATTATCGACCTTAAAATAAACATAAATTAATATTTTAATGATTTATGTGCATTATTTACACACCTAATTACTTTTTATTAAATCTATAAATTCTTTTTGCTTTATATGAGCTCAAAATGTAATTATAAAAATCTTAGTACATGTATAAAGGTAATTATAAATGAATGAATTATTTATGCTTTTAAATTAATTTTAGAGTCTACAATTTAGGTGTAGCTATAGGAAAGTCACTAACGTCAATCAATTCAAATTAAATTTAAAATGTGTAAGAGAAAGTCGTGTGTTGTCTTACACCAGATTTTTATTTATGATTTTCAATATAATTTTATCCTTTGTACGATAATTTCTGTACATTACCTTATTCCTTAGGTGTTTCCTTAAATTCTGAAAATCTACGGTTTGTTGTTGATCTGATAAATATTTTAATGAATAAATTCCTTCTTTTTCTTTCAGATGATACTGACTGATTTGTACATCATTTAACTTTCTAGGTCTGAGTACGTGATACCGACTTAAACAGTATGCAATAATGTTGCTTTTACCCGGTATATGTTTTATTTCATAGTCGAATTCCTGCAGCAATAGCGTCTATCTATAAATTCTGCTATTGCTAATCCTATTTTCTATAATTATTTTTAACGCAATATGGTCAGTGTAGATTACAAATTTTGTACCTAACAAGAAATATCTGAACTTAGTTAAAGTGTGTATGATCGCAAACATTTCCTTTTCACTCTTAGAGTAGTTTATTTCATAAGAGCGCAGTATTCTTGAAGCAAACTCAATTAGTACTGCTTCGCTGTTTTTATCTTGTCTAATTTCGCCAGAATTGGCGTAATCTGATGTACTTGTGCATATAATAAATAAATAATTGTAAACAGGATAAACACGCATATGTTACTATGAAACTCTAGTTTGAGTGCCTCAAACGCCTTTTCCTGTGCATTGCCCCATTCCGACTTGGCATTTTTCGTTAATAATGTGGTCATTGATACAAGATATTTTGACACATGAGATATGAAACGTCTATAATAATTTATCACACCTAGAGGGCGTCGTAGAATTCGTAGGTATTTTGGCCGTAGTAAGTTTTTAAGTTCTTCAATCTTTTCAGTGCTGACTGAAAATTCAAACCTAAATTAGTCACAGTGTTTTGGAAAAATCTACATTTCTCTAAACGTAATTTTAATCCATTAGTATTTAACTCATCCATGATTACTCGTAAATGCATGATGTGTTCTCTCTCATTCTTGCTAAAAATTAAGATATCATCAAGGTAATATGAACAGTAGTTTTCATGTTTATCAAGTATTACTTGCTGTGCTCTTATTAATGCTGCTGATGACGTTGAAAGCCAAAATGGAACAACCTTAAATTGAAAAATGTGTCCGTCCACACTGAATCCTGTGTACTTCTTTGATTCTCGGCTAAGCGGAATAAGCCAGAACGAATTCTTTAGGTCCAATGTAGAAAATATGGAATCCTTTTTTATTCTCGTGATTATGTCATTGATACTTATGGGCAATTCAAATTGTGTCTGTGTTCGTCTATTCAATTTTCTTGCATCCAAGCATAGTCGCAAACTGCCGTCTCGTTTCTTTACGACCACTATGGGATCAATGTATGACCTAGTGGATTTCTCTATTATGCCTTTGTTTAGCATGTCCTTTATTTCCAATTTAACCTTTTTTTTGAATTGGTGTGGTATAGGGTAATTTTTTACATAAAACGACTAATCGTCATTAATTTTCAGTCTATGTTCATAGCCTTCAGTTATTCTGGGTTCATCGTTGACCAATTGGTCATGTGATTTTATTAATTGTTTAACTTCTGATTTGAATTCTTCTGGGCAATTGATTTGGTCAGTTTCTTTCGCGCCATTTTGTGTGATGAATTGGCACATGCTGATGTTTACGATATTGTTTCCTTATTCTTCGCATTTTAGCCATTCGTATTCTTGTTTTCCATCCGTCACTTTCCTATTTTTAACGTCAATAGAAAACTTAAACTTTTTTAGAGCGTCCATGCCAACCAGGGCAGGGGTGACAATTCATTGATTATTAAAAATTCGTTTTGAATCTCTTTAGTATCTATCCTACAATTTGCTACCAATTTGTGTTGTACAGTGGCCAATTTCTTATTATTTGTAGCTAATACATGTACGTCTTTTATTTTAATGACGTTTTGTTAAAATTCAGTTAAATTTTTATCACTTACATTTTATGGATTAATGATGCTTCCGCGCCTGTATCCATAAGGGCTATTACTTTTGCTTTTCCTATTTGCGCGGAAATATACGGTAAATTATTAGTAACCTTGCAATTATTGTCATTTTCTGTAGTGTTGGCGTCAAATTCACCTAAAAATTCCCTAGGGTAATAATACGTGTGGTTAACTGCAACACTCCCTACCAAAAATCCCGCTTATGTTCTATACCGTTTCCTTTTTCTTCTTTTACATCAGTGCCCGTTGTTTCTTCTAATTTTTGCTCCCCCTGCTTTTCTTCGTTCTCTTTCTTATCTCCAATTATTCGAAAATCTCGGCGTTCTTCGATATTCTTGTGTTATCTGTGCGTTTGCAAAATTATCACTTCTCTTGTGTTGCTCTCCTTTCCACGCTGTTTATCCCAGCGTTTCTTCTCTATAATCATTTTTCCTTGGGTTTTATTTTCCCCATTCTGCTCCCTTATCTTTCTTATAATTAACTTCTTCCCAACTTTCGTATCTGTTAAAATTGTTTCTGTATGGTGCCATTCATGTTTTATTTGTTCCTTTTTAATTTTTTTATTTCATTGCACACATCGTATTTCCTCAATAAGTTTACAAGTTCATCGAAAAAGGTTATTTCATTAGTTATTACCTTGCATTGTATCTTGTAATCGTAATGCGCTTCAACTCGATGCACAATGATGGTCTCCTCTATTGGGGGTTCCAAGTATTGGTATTGTAGGTATTTATTCATAGCGTAATTTTCTCTAGTATATTCTGGTGGTATTTTCCATCTATTAAATTTTGTTTCACGTTTTCTTGCTCTCTGATATCTCAGTATTCTTTTTTGGAACAGCCGTTCAAATTCCGCGAAAGTAATGAATTTGTTTTTTTAAATTTCGAACCAGATGGCAGCATGCCACCTAAATGCATTTCGTATTATGTTTTTCTCAGTTTCTTGGCCACACAATTGTCTCATATATCTTTTTACTGAATTTATGTGTGTCGCTAGCTTTTCTATAAATATCTTCGGATGTATATCCTCGTTTCCACTAAATTTTGGAGGAAACTCTCCCAAGACTGGTTTATGAAGATAGGTATTGTATCTTGCGCCCTCTCATTTTTACCGGTGATCCATTCCTCTTGCTTCTGTCCACGTAAGATACTTACATCCTCATTTATTTTCATAACATTTTCTTCAGTGTTTTTCATCCTTGCATTGATGTCTTTCACCCTGTTTTCTATATCTTCCTTAGTTTTTCCTTCAAAATATGCTACTTTCTTATCAAGGTCTGTCTTCATTTCTCTTTTTGTTTTATTTATTTCAGCTTGCAATGCTTTTTTAGTTCTTTTATTCTCCAATTCGATTTTTTGTCCAAGCTTATCTATTCTTTCACCTACTGCCTTAATTGCTTGCAAATTTTGGTTACAGTTTTCTTCCATAATTTGTATGTTCTCTTTATTGCTTCCTTTTATCATTGAAAACACCTTTTCAAGCATTTTACTCCACATTTCTTCTTCCGCTGTTATAGTACCTTCCACACTATCTTCTACACTTTTCTCAATTTCCACATCCATTTTCTTATGGTATTTTATCTTGGGTTCTTGTTTATCGGTTAATTGCTTATATTCTTTATTTCGTAAATTATAACTCATTTTAAATTAACCGCGCGACACTTAGAACAAAACTTTAAAGACAAAAGTTGTTCATGTCTAACTACTTCAATTTTCTATACGTATTCCCTATACCTAAAGTTAATAGTTTTGAAGAAATCTTGATTTTTCTACGTATAAAAATTATAATATTGCAACATTTTGGGCTTTTTATATCATTTTTACTTATTTAGAAAGTTAATTATTGTTTATTTTTTCATTTGTTGTTATCTAATTAATAAAATAAACGTCACTTGAAATAAAAATTTTAATAATGAATAAAGCAAATTATAGTAGTTGGATCTCGAGTTGGAGTTATACTCGTACTGAGAAACTCAAAAACAAAATATAGACATTTAACACACATACTGCTACTTTATTCGTAAAATTCGTTAAATTAAATATCGCTACTATTTTGTCGCTATCCTATAATCTTGTTTGAGCATCTTTAATTGAATTGTTATTCTCTTTTGTGTTACTATGAATTTTTCAAAAGACGAATTATGGTTTTTATTTTGGGAGTATGTCAGAGAAATAGTCTTTTAGTAAGACAATTGTATGTAGAAAAATATCCAGAAAGGCGTGAACCACGCGTGGAAACTAATAAAACCTAATAAACACAGAGTGACATACGATAAATTAAAAAACAATAGAAAAATTAGGATATAAATAGAGTAGTGCCAAAACAACGTAATTAAAGTAAATAAATTATTTAAGACTAAAGATGTTCAAAAGGGCTGCCATTATGGTTAACGCACAACTTATAGTACAGCTTTTCTAAAGTCATCTACTGAATCGTAAGACTTTTTATATACCCGATCTTTTAACATTTCCCATAATAACACTCTAAAACAGATAGATCGAGGTGGCCATACAACTAGCACGTTTCTTCTTATCCATGAATTTGGGAATATTAAATGATTTCGTATCGTTAGCTGATTATGTGGTAGTGCCTCATCTTGTTGAAATCATTCGCCTGTAAAAGTAATTCATCTAACTTATTATTAAAATAGTTTTGCAGAAAGTGAAGATAACAATCGCTAGTTAATGTACCGCAACAAATGTTCGGACCAAGAATTGTGGAACCACTGATGCCCCACCAAACATTAAATCTAAGCTTAACTTGGGGTTTCCTATGTTCAATATGATGGGAATTTTCTTGCATTCATAAATGTTGATTATGTCTATTAAACATGCAACAACTTGTAAAACGTGTTCATCCGCCCACAAAATTTTAAATCTAAACTGTGGGATATCTTCACACATGTTGGTGAATCAAGTACAATATTAAATACGGTAATCATCTTGGTGTAGTGTTTATGTAACTGATAATTTATATAGACGAAATCTATGCTTTTACAGAACAGTAGTTTTGATGTGCCTACTTTCATTTCAATTTGTCTGGTCGAAATCGATAGAATTTGCATTATACGTGCCAAAACTTTACCTTGGCCTCTTTATCAACGCCTTTTACAGTCTTATTTGGTTTATAGAAAGAACCACACACTCCCAGATACTATTCAGTCTTTTTCTTGATTAGAAAAATTCATATTGATAATTTATGAAAACTCAATCAACACTAACAGGAAACTAAATGATTTGCACCTGTAAATAATTGTTGTTTGCCTCTATTAGTTGTTTCCATAGCTTATTACGTTAATAGCATTTTTAGTTTTTAGTTCCACCTATGAATGCATTACCTATTTTTAACTAAATCTGTTTTATTTACTTGTCTTAAATACTTTGCTTACTTTAATTACGTTGTTTTGGTATTTCTTTATTTGTATCCTAATTTCCTTTAGTGTTTCTTAATTTATCGTTGCTATGGATTTAGTTTCTTTATGTGGCATTAAATGTACTTTATCTGCTTTGAAACTAAAGTAACATTTTAATACCTTGAGAATAAAAATGTCGCTCTAGTCATGATAACAAGTAACTGAATTTAACGTTTCAGTCCGGGAAATGCAAAAATTTATTATTTTCAATCTTAATTAAACAAACTATTAATTCAAACCGTTATTCACAATTATTCTGATTTTTTAATTAAAATTCTTGTAAATTAAAATGTTTTTTGCAATTCCGGTACTAAAACACCACATCTAGTCGTTTGTTTCCATGACCACAGGGGATTAAAATTTTACTTTAGTACCAAGGGAGATAAACTAGATGTAATCCTGCATAAACAAAGTAAATTCATGACAATAACAAAAATTAACGAATTTACATATTACTAAAAGCGTTGCTATAGCGCTTCGAAACTAAGATTTAACTAGCATTTTCCGTGAAGCATTGCTAAACGGAATGAACCAGAATGAACTGTCGATGTCAAAATCATGCAATTTTACGTTCTTTGGCCATTTTGATTTCAATTTTTTTGAAAGTACAAAAATAATGTATATCCCTCAGGATTAAGGGCTTTTTAATTACTCAAGAGAATAACTCTCTCGCTGTCGCTCGAAAAATAAATTATCTCTCGGGATTAAAAGAGGAACTTTCAGGGCTAAAACGCAACATTTACTCTCTTGTTTCTATGAATTAACCGACAATTTTAATCTCAAGGAATTAAAATTTTACTTTAGTCCCAAGGGTATTAAGGTACCTTAAATCCCGCGTAAATAAAGTAAATCCACGACAACAGCAAAAATTAACCAATTAGAATTGCGTATTTGGGAAAGCATTACCATAGCGCTTTACAAATGAAATTTAAAGAGTATTTTCCGTGAAATATACGTTAATAACTCTAATGATCTGTCGACGTCAAAAGCATGCAAATTTACTTTCTTTGGCAGTTTTGATTTCAAATTATTCTAGAGTGAAAAAAATATTAATTATACCTCAGGAGCTTTTTAATCCCTCGAGAGATTATTTCTCTCTCGAAATTGAAAGAGGCCTTTTAATCCCTTGGTATACAATATACTATTATATACCTGCTGATGGGATAAAAACTTAATCTGAAACGTCGTATTGTCAATAAAACCACTAGATAAAATAATTTAAATGTTTTATTATATATTGAGAATTAAAGGCTTCTTTAGAAAATAAACAATTACAACTCTGTTCCTATGAAATAGTTTTTTGAAGTTCTCGATAAGTAAAATAGGAAACTATGCAAAATTAGATTAGTACATTGCAATTAAGCGTACGGCGTTGTTAATGTTAATATTTCGACTTTTCAGTTTGACAGGCGGATGATTGACGATAATAATTTATAGACTCTGCGGATACTTTTGTTTTAATAGTGACTGCGGAATTACATCTGTATTTTATTTGAAAGCTCATAACAAATCAAATACATTCGAAATACAAACAATTAGACAAAAGTTCATCGATAAAAGTTCCAATAGATATATTAGGTAGCCCGTTTGTAAGATTTATTCAAATGTAAAATAATTAATGCATTTTACCCAAAACTTTGATTAATATATACAAATGATAGATGTTCAAATATTCAACTTTGAAACATTAAAGTAAGCTTAAAAATTGTAATTAACAATGTTTTACTGCTTTATTTAGACTGTGTTAAAATTTAAAACTAATTCAATTTTCTGCTGTGTGGTAGCACACACATTATTTTGTTTGTAATATTTATATTCAGACCGTGCACAACCATGAGGTAATTAAAAAAGTCAAATTCAACAAAACTCGGTTCAAAATAATTTTTTCAGTCTACTCCGTGTATTATTAAATTACAATTTGGAGATGATATAATTAATAAAATTAATTGAATTAGTTGGACAAGATACACACGAAAGCTTAAGAGCTCAATAAAATCGCTATATTTGAAGATTGAATTAATTGACTTCAGAACTAACATTAATTGTGTATTCAAGATTGAGTGCTAAGTTTTGGAAAAAATTAGATTCTTATCCTCATGACCATTTGTTAATTATTTGTAAACAAAATATAAATATGTAAAATAAATTTATACCTAAGATTTCCAAATTAAACCAGTTTGTCAGATAAAACAGTTTAAAATTGATGAAACAAATAATGCAATAACATAATGAAATGACTTTTTCAACGACCACCACGACAAATGAATAATTTCGCATACGTTACTATGATTGAAAGTTACACATTTCGCACAGCAACGAAACTGTTGTGAAATGGTCATCACGTGGTTGTGTGAAATATATTTCACACGCTTACGTAGTAAGTTGGTCTAGTAATTTAGTAAAGTCGGCGATGCTTATTCAAGTTTAGTTGACATAAGTTATTACGTCATTTTAAAAATTGTCACAAGATATCTTTCAAATATAGGTGGTCTTCGGAAAAGTATAGCGTATAACATGTGCTGAATGGATATTTCACACTCGTATGTTTAAGCCAGTCGCCTAACAGCTCGTGGCTCAAACTTACACTCCTGTGAAATATGCAACTTTCAGCACTAGTTATAAGATATACTATTAACGATTTAATAATGACAAATCTGACAAAGAATGTGAAATTAATTAAATCTATGAAAATTACTTTAAGAAGATACTGAAAACAAAATTTGAAAGGAACTAAAGGTTCACATTTTGAAATTATTGGAAAGCAAAATTGGTTGACTAAGTAGACGAAGTAATTTGGATAAAGAGTAGGAAATACCATAAAATTGTGGTAACATCTACAGGATAAGCTTTTAAAATTTTTTAAAGGCGAAACTAAAATGTCAAAAAATGTAAAATCATGTGCTAAATTATAAAGATCAAACCTGAAAATTAAAATAAGATATTTGAAAAAGGATTAGAATGCGACATATATATAAATATACATTGAGGAAAAGGGCGTTAAAATTAATTAAAGAAATATATTTGTTTAAAAAATACAGAATGAGAATAAGCTTGAAGTATGGCGCATAGGCAATTCAAATGGTGTATCTTTGACAATACATTAAATTGAGTTATCAGTAGTTCGTATGGTATCGTAAAGTGGCTTCTTAGAGAAAAAGCTCAGATCACATCGAAACGCTTTGAAAGTTCTGAGATTGCCAATTTCGCAAAACACCTCTTGAAAAAGAACAACAATTTTAATATTACAATCCTAAAAAGTAATATTGATAATTGTAAACTCATGAATATCCATGAACACGTTTTATAAACTATTATTAATCAATAATGAAATAAAAGACTTCTTAATGTAACTGTATCATCTACTGATAATTTCCTTCAATGTTTGTTAACAATACACCACTCGAATAATTTACATACCAAACTTTTCTATAACTACCTTTTCTACACCCCAACATTCACTAACATTCACCGTTTTCACAAATAATCAAACATTAACGTTCTTACTATTTAGTCAATCTACTTCTTCCACTTATGTAACCAATTTCAACTTTTAATAATTTTATGATGTAAATCCACATCGTGCAATCCTTAACTTAGATATATCTATTTTGAAAATTATATAGTTAATTTATTTTTAAGGCTCAGCAGGATTTTAAATTCTAATTCTAATCTACAGTTAGATTACGAATTGAACTTGTTGATACTTATGTTAAGTAACTCGTTTTAGTATTTTCCCAAAGAATACTTCCATTTTCAGTCGTTATATTAACGTTCTGGTAAACTCGTGGACACTGTAAATGATGCGTTTGAGTAGCCTTTCTCCCGACAGAGGTACAGTCTAAATTTTACAAAATTAATATATTAAATTACTATTCAACAGCAATGTCGAATGTAATAAGATATATTCCAGAATATACAAATTAATAGAGAAATGCAAATTTAATTTTACCCAAATAGTATTTGCAATTTTGGTCAATAGGAACTTTTATGTTTCACTACTAATACAAATATGACTTAAAAATTATAAAAACATTAAATACGTCATTAATCGCCTAAGCTTAGTTGGCTTAAAAAGTAAAATATCTCCTAGCTGATTACATACAATATACATACATACAGTCGTAATCACGAAAAAATAAGGCTCGTCAGAAAATGACATTCATATGAAGTAAGATTTCAAATATGAGTCAATTCAGGTACTAGTTTCTCTTCA
>JAHWXV010112901.1:0-11442 GCA_024586415.1 Phrixothrix hirtus
ATAGGTACTTACGATTTCGTTTGGGTCGAATGTGTATATAATGAGGATATTTAAAAATCGAAATTTCGTTTTGGATGTTTCTATATGTGTAAATTAGTAATTCCTTTTCTTACATTAATATTTCAGGAATGAAGGTTGATGTTAATTAATAAACATAATTTCAGAAATTCATTAAATATACTTTATTTATCCGGTAGGTGTTGCCGTCTAGTGACAGAATTTGGGGATATAAAATTCGCTTTAAAATTTCGTTTTGGTTAAAATACATTTTCCTTATCTTACACTTGTGCTCTGACTTTGTTAAGATACGAGCATACGATGTGAAGTGTCGAATATTCTTTATTGCTGTAATGTAAAAACAAGCGTTGTTCATTTTAATATAACGGTAAGAAATAACTAGTTTGTTATTATCCAGTCAATTAATTCGTTTTGATCTGTTCTTTTTTAGCTTGACCGGTAGGATATATTTCTTGGTCCTCAAACGCTGCGTTATCATAAGCGATCATAATTAACTAAACACAAAAAGGGATGATGTGCTGATTGGTGTTCTATTAAATCCATATATGTAAGAGATGCTGTTCGAGGGATGAAATCTTAAGGTCGTAGAAAATCTTAATTTGTATAATTTCTTATAAGCTGCGAGCGCGATTTATTTTGACTTTTCAGATAGCTGCAAATCCCTGTGAACACATGTGTCCGTAGCGATAGGCATCAATAGCATGTTTAGTTTCTTGTAGTTTTCAAATTAAGTTTAAATTTTACATTATGTATCAATCGAAGTTTACTGCCTTCTTAAAGTAATTATATTCTAAATGTAAAATAATTGCGTCGCTTTGTTTTGCGTACTATATTTAATCTTTGAGTCACTTAAATGAACATTTAATAGTTTTTCAATGATTGCAAGAAAGAAGGCTTACTTTACTTTTCGGTTTTAAAATATATGGATAGTAAATTCTTTGATCGTATACGAGGTATAATCGATAACTTTGTGCAGCATAGGTATAAAATTTCTCTAGAGAAAAGATATGAGATGCTTGCTAGTTTTTCACATTTAATAAGTAGTTCAAAATGTTTTATTTTTAACTAGTTTTTTTTGGATACCGCTTTTGCATAATAGGATAGCGTATACTTTCGCAAATTTCTTTTGTTTAACTCGTGTTCATAACATACTAACTTTACAGCTTAACCATTACTTGTAAATTAAATTGACGTTCTTATTATAATTACTCCTTTGATAAACATTTAACACTTTTTAGCTCTTTAAATTTACTTGTATGTTAACGTATCTTATCTATTTATGTCATTTGATAGATTTTTCTAGTTTAACTAATTTATATGCTAATGCTAAACTATTTAGAATTGAGTTAATGTTGCACTGTACTCGCTATATATGAGGTACCGCTGAATAATTCCATGTTAGCTTTGATCTATAAAGAGCATTTCACTTATCCTATTTGATTGTCAATTATATCCTTTACTCGGATTTATAATTAGTGTTATTATAACTTGCAGTGTAAATTCAATGATTCTAGGTTAGCTTTAATCTTTAAAAAGCATGTTAGATATTCTTTTGATTGTCAATGTGTCCCTAACCAGGACAAATTCGCCATCATTATTTACTTTGTTTTCTTTTATTTGTTGATATTAGGTTATGCAATTTGTGAATAATATTCTGGGTACTTGAGTAAATACATAATTACTTGTTAAGTTATCTTGTTGTAATTTCAGCGAACCTCCTTTTTTACCTAATTTATTTTTCTTTAGGTTTTCTTAGGTCTGCTGTTCGTGATGCTGAGTTCCTGTTGTAAATAAATTTATCATAAGAGGACATCTTGTCGTTCGGGTGTTCCTTGTGACTTTTAAAGTGAACGACTGGCGCCATATTTGTTCTTTACTTTACTTTGTGTTTATCTTAAGCCGACTTCGACTTAATCCAAACCAAGAGGAGATACACCGAGAAGTATTTTTTTGGAAACTAGTATTCATAGCCATACATGTGTTACTGTAATTTTTTATTGTAATAAACGTCGTAAAACTAATTTATTATTTTCAGTAAGTAGAATTCAAATAAATTATTTAAAAATTTCAATCTTTAGATTACTGTTAATAAATTGAACTCTGAAATTTAGCGTAATCAACGCTAGAGAAATTCATGATGGTGTTAAATTCAAACAGATGACAACTTATTTGACTCACTTGGTATAATAAACCTAAGAGTTATTTATTTTAGGCAGTTATAATGATATTTATGGAATATTACGATTTTCAAGTGTTAGTGCTGCAATCGTTCTTACTTAAATGATAGAGACTTTCAAGTTTCTAAAGCTTTATATAAATTATTTCATATAATTCAAAGAATTTTCTACTTTTCTTAATTATATAATTTTATTTTACTGGAAAATAAATAAATGCTGAATTCGGGTATTATTTAATATTTAGGATCAGGAAGAAATTAAAATTTGATATTTTATTGTCATTTCGGTATCAAATTTGTCTCTACATCAGAGTATATAATAAAAATAGTCCAAGGAGTAGATAACATTGAAAATAGAATTTTAAAAACTGGAACGACATATACATACTGTGGTAGATAGCACCTTACACATAAGGATAAAGACATGAATAGGAAGTACGTTACCTTATATTTCGACATAAAGTGTATATAAGTGTAAAAATATGAAAAATAATTTGAAAATTTTAATGTAAAAAGATTAGTTAATTATTAAAAGATTCAATTCTCAAGAGAGAAACAATAAATTAAAGAATTTAGTAAGTTACAAACCATCATCGGAAGCAAAATTTGAAATATCAAATCAAAGTTCAAAATAAACAATTGTATATAAATATTAATATAAGCAGGATTTAGAATACTATGTTAGTAAACCCATGCATATAAAATAAATGAACATTTGCATTAACTAATAGTAATAAATCAAATAAATATGTAAATTTGAGGTTAACGTCTGAAATCTTCTAACTGAAGGGATGAAATTAATTAATGCACATGTTAATTTTTATAAAATACATGTAAATAGAGATTACAATATAAACATTTAGAAAAAATAAGACGATAACAATGGTATTTAAAAACAAAGTGTGTGAAGTTTTAAATGCATCATACGTTCAAGAAACAAAATTTGTTGCATTTTAATTATGAAAACAGTAATCTGCAGGAACTATAGAATATTATAATAGAATTTTCCATCGATTTCCTTGGAATTTAGCACAAACTGTTCAAAATATGAAAATAATTTTACCATGGAAGCAAACCATTCTAGTACAGGAATTGTGGCACCAATAATTTTCAAAAAAGTGTAACCATATCCATTGTGGTTTTGCAGGAAGAATCTGGGATTAATTTGATACAACTATATGCCCTCAAAGTTCAATTTAATCATATAATAAAGAAGTTATGTTCATTTAAAGATTGAAAATTTTTCAAAAAATTGCAATATCGACAATTTCTTTCAAGGTTCTGATGGAATCTTTGCTAAAAGTTAGTTGTATTTTGACTATTACCAAGGCATGCTGTACAGCTGTTAATAAATAAATTTTAACTTGATTAAAGATAATCAAGGTACGAGCAGGTAACCTGAAAATAAGTTCAGGTTATAAAATTCAAGAATTTAAATAAAATAAAATTTTATTTTTCAGTTAAATTAAAAGAAGAAGTAAACAAGTAAAGGAAGTTAAAGTTTTAGAATATTGTATTAAGAATATTGTAACTATTTTTAATTTACCTGAAGCGTTTTATTTGTTCTTAGGTGGGCAAGATAATTTAAACCATTTAGATGAACTTTTAGTGGTTTGTGGAATTCAACATTATTTTTCCATCTGGAATTAAGAAAGGGATTAACAATTATTGAATTTAAAATTATTATAAATGCTTACAATTATACAACAAAAGTACACTACATCCATTTTGTATAAGTATAAACTTTTATAAACAATTAGAATCAGTTCAAAGGAGTTTGTATACGATTTTTAATCAACAATATCATACGACACAATCGAAAAGGGTTTGCGATTGTAAACATCTAATTGTTATAAACAATGTTAACATTATTTCAGAATTATTCTGACAAGACAAGAGGTCATTGAAAACCACTGTATTGAGTACGAGTGCAGGGATCTTGAACAGATTGGACTAGTACCAGGCAACATAGAAGCACTCGTAGTGTGAGGGTATAGTCAACAAATAGCTTTTAAAAGGTTAATGAACTATATTTGTGGAGGTGATAAAGTACAATATAACAATAAACAATTATTTAATAATAATAAGTTAGTCTTAAATTAAAATTCGTTAATTAACAGATTACAAAAACTTTTAATTTTAAGGTTTGATAAAATATTTGATCTGTTTTGTTGATCTTAACATTTAATTTTAAACAGTTTTCAGAAAAAGTTAATTCTTTGTTTATTATCAGTTTGACTGAATACTAAAGAACCTAACAAAGACTTTTTAAATTAATTTTCATTTTTGAAATTTGATTTTTATGTTGATATTTTAAATTAAATCAAAATAAAAGGCTGTTTGTGTTTTAAAGTTGAATTTTAATTATTGTATTAATAAAATTATTATTTTCTTTCAGAGATATTGAATTAATTATTTTATTTGTATTATTGATTTAAATTTTGGTATGAAGTAACATTATTCATTCCATAGCAAAGTGTAAGGTGGGTTGCATCATACCCATAGTAGGTAGGCAATTTATATAACGCAAGGTAAACATAAGTTCGATTTAGGCAACAAAGCTTACAAATATACAACAATAAACAGATTTAGTTAAATACACCAAGAAATACAATTAATAAGTTTTAATATCGTGAAACGTACATGGCCGTTCAAAGAAAGCTATATACAATACATATATGTCGTGAAGTTCACATACCTCTAGCACTATTTTTAACAAATGAGAATTTGTATACAATATAGTATATAAATAGGGAAAAAGAATATGTTGGAGAAGATAGCAGTAACCATACTTTTGCTATCGGTATCGTTATTTAGTAGATACACCCCGTATATACACATGTGCATATATTGTTATATCTATATGGCGCAACTACTGAAAATGTTAAAAATTAATTTAATAAACCAAAACATGAAAACAATTAAATTAGTAAATCTTGAAATTCCGCCTATTCCGCTATGTAAAATTCAATAATTATATTATCCTGTCTATTCTCTACAATTACGCAAGCTGTAACATATAATTTGATGTTTGCTTAATTATACCCAAGCATACATGTGAAACTGTAGAAATTGACAATCCACACAATTTTTAACATGGAAGAGCATCTACATCTTGTGTTAACAATAAAATGTTTTATATTAGTGGGTTCCTGGCCAGTAAAATTTCAAAATAACTTCTTTGATTACTTATACAGAGTTTATTTTAAATTAACTCTATCAATTTACATCGTCTTTGTTTTTACTCAAGTTATTGAAATGTACAACTTGATTGGAGAAAATTTTGAAGAAATAACTAATTTAATGGGGACTTTATTATTGTACAGTACTTGTCTAATAAGATTTTTGATTATGAGAGGAAATTCTTTTAAAATACTGACAAAAAAATTGAAGACTATTGAAAAAGATATTTTAAACAACGACAACGAAGAAATTAAAAAGATTTATATGAAACACGTTAATAAAAACCTGAATGTCAATAAAACTATGATAGTGTTGCCTTTTTTATGCTATTGTTTGTTTTGTTTAACACCGATAGTTACAGAACTACTTTCCACGCCCAATTCTGAATATAAGAAAAGAGCTTTACCTTTAGTTTCATGGCTCCCATTCGACAAATACAAGTACTATAAGATAACGTTCGGTTGGCATGTGGTGGCCATTACATGCATTTCACTATATTGCGTGGCATGTATTAATTGTTTTTGCAGCTTAACAATATTTATAATTGGGCAATTAAAAATTTTACAACTAAGACTGCAAAAGCTCGCGCATTTTGGTGAAAGAAATATTGCTAACAATTTAGAAAAATGTATAAAGGACCACCAAGAGATTATTAGGTACGTAGTAGTGTGAGATCGAAATTATCTGTTCAAAAAAAATTGCTTCCATTTTATTGGTATCAATATTTGAATTTATTTGCATCCCCTTAGTTTAATGAAATTTTTAAGGTAGGTATTCTTAATTTGAAACATTGCAATAATATTAATTAATTTTGCTGATAATTTTTGCTCGAAAAGTGTCTTTGAATGATATAGCCTTAAAAAATGCACATTTAGACTAATTGTGACAAATATCATGTTGAAGGTATATTAAAGATTTTGGTAGAATAGTAGAAAGAAGTTTTTCTTTGGACAACAACAAATGAGTGATGAAGAGCAATGGGGATTAACTAGCATAATTATTACCTCATTCTCTCAGTGACAACTGATTTAGTTACTGCAAAGAGCATGTATATTGGAGGAACAACCATACACAATTGTTTGTTCCATTTTGATCACCATGGGCACCAGATCTCACTGCAATGTAGTTATCAGTCGGTCGTTTACATGCTGTATAATAAATCACTCTAAATAGATGAAATTGTATTCAAAGGTTCCTAAAGAAACAGATGATTTGATCGCAACTAACTTACCAACTAATGTTTGGAAACCTATATACTCACAATATATTTATATTATGTTTACGCTATTTATTCACAAATACCACTTTTCGATCATAGTTTAAATTTTTTATGTTTTCCATATTTCGCTATGGCGCTGAATCTCTAATTATACATGCTCCTTGGTTACTGTCAGGTCAAGGAAAGGAAAATACTTGAAAATAATCTATTGTACCGACCTATTGTTCGCCATCACTTACCGGTTTTGCTGTATATATGTAACATAAAACTTTGTTTAGTTTTGTAGATGAATTTCGACAATCTATGAAAATCTCTTTATTACTGGACTTTGTTGCGTGCGCTCTACAAATGGCTGTAATTGGATTTCAAGTAGCTGTTGTAAGTAGCTCTAAATCTTTAAAATTAATTTGTAAATATACTACAATTACAAAATAACCAAGTCAGGATGGATTCAATTCAATCACAAAATAATTTAATTATTAATGCTTATGAACATTATTATTTAAGTGATTTTTTTATAGAGTTAACCGAAATATGACGTTGCCTTAATATTAGCCTAAAATTAATGTCCTTTATTACAGAACGTATTAGAATCAAGTTCTATCCCTTTTAACACGTAACCTTTGTCGCATGTTTTGGCAAGAAACATATTCACAGCAACACTTCATGAAACTCCACTATCTGGATAAATAAATAGAAAGGAATATCAGAGACAAGTAGTCTCAGTTCTAAAAGCATTAATTAAGTAAAAGCTGTTGTGTTTTGTCATCAATAATAACATGACTAGATTGATTACTTGCCTACAAGAAGGAAACACGAATGTGTTTTATGATGGTTACTATAACTTCTGAAAGTGCTTAATTTACAAATCATGAAGGTTACAAATCATCTGCAAAATAAAAATAGCAAAGTATTCGGCTTTGACAAGATAAAAAGAATTAGGTTAAGATAGGACAACATGATACACTCAATTTAAACAATTTGAATCTAACCTATAAATATTATAATTGACAATAAATGAAAATTAAAGTTTGTTGTATGCAACTATAGAAATTGATTTTATAATTACTCATTTAACCAAATACTTCAAACATAAATTTAAACAGCAATTTTAGAATTCTAAAAACATATTGAATACAACTTTGTATAACCATACCAAAATTAAACAAAATAAATTTTAAATATCTTCATAAACTATGGTATACAGAAAATAACTTAATGCGAAATCGCAACGCGGAAAAAGTAGTCGTTTTACATCATATTTTTCGTCGTTCACATTCAGCGTAAATGCGATAATGCAAACATAATCTCTAGAAGTACAAATATTTAATAGTCAGTTTAGCGTATGGATACTATTTGCTTTGTATCTTATGTAATTGATTACAAAAAGAATCATTAAGAAACAATACAAAACGTTTGAATTTAATTTATTTATCTTTAGAAGAAACAAAAACATTTTAGCTATGTGGAAGACCAACATTTGCAAATAAAATGCAAAGTGATAATCTATTTTATCGCCACAATAACCATATGGAGTATGAGGTTAATACGATTTCAGTTGCTCGTATTTTATTGATATTAAAACTTAACTCTTGTTAAAATTCATTTTTATAATAATCTTGTTATAGTACATAATTACTTACTTGAATATATTTAGGTTAAAACAATGCACGTAAACGGTTCGATTACCATTAAGGTTGCGGTTAAATCAAGATTGTGCGAAAATATCTTAAAAAATGAGGACTGTCATTTTTTGCATTATGATCGGTTGACATGGATCTTGTAAATCCACTTTTAATTACTTAGGTTGTAACATAAGTTTTCAGACAAAATTTTTTTGTGATATTCATAAATTCATAAAAAGTCAATAACGCAACCTTATATGTAACCCTTTTTACCATTTGTTCATCTGTGTGTTTACTCTAGTTTTCCGCCCAATTTTTATAAATTTTTAGGCTAAAATGAAAAAACCCTAATTCATCACGAATTTTCTCTGGATCGAAAACCAATGCAGGTGTTGCAGAACATCACTCAATCGAAGGGCCCAGGAGTTATCTTACGCGTGACAGTGTACCATTGGTATGCCAAATTTCGTGGCGGACAGGAGAACATCGAAGGTGTGCCAAGATCTGTACGGCCATCGACCATCAATGAGAAGGCCATGTTGGCGGAGGACTTCTCCTGTTCACACATGCAAATCGCCCGAATTCTGCACAAACTTGGGCAGCAAGTACGGAAGGGCAAATATGTGCGACACAAGTTGACCCAGCACCAGAAAGCTCGCCGTTTGCGGGACACACAACAACTGCTCTAACGCTACCAAGCAGCACCCTTTTTGGATCGAATTGTGACGTGTGATGAAAAATGGTGTTCGTACAAGAACCCCAAGAACAAAAAACAGTGGCTCGCCTCTGGCCAGCCATCAGTTTCGGCCCCAAAACCAGATTGGTGTGTCTTTTGTGCGTTTGGTGGTGGCGTGGCGGCGTGATCCATTGGGGGACTGTCCCACATGGGCAAACCATTAACGCCCAATACTACTGTGATCAACTGGACAGAGTCCAGCAAAAAATTCGGTCTCCCGGCCTCACTGAACATTTTCGCGCAGGGTTGGTGTTGCAGCAGGACAACGCCAGACCCCATGTCGCAAATTCGACACTCCAAAAAATCAACTAGCTGGACTGGAAAACTCTTATCCACCCACCATACAGTCACGATTGTGCCCCATCCGACTACCACGTGCTCAATCCCTGGCCGGAAAAATTTTTGCCGAACTTGACCACCTCCAAAACCACCTTCGATCATTTTTTGCTTCCAAGCCCCCCAAGTTCTACGCCTGTGTCATTGATCTCTTGCCTGAAAAATGGCAATGCGTCGTTGATAATAATGGCGAATATTTTGAGTCGTGATTATGTTTTGTTACATTTTAAGAAATAAATTTTCTGAAAAGTTATGTTACAACCTAAGTAAATATGATTGAATTTAACTGAATTGATATCAACAAAACTTGCTACAAAAGAATCGTAAATTTTTGCGCATCAGGAAATGTAAATTGTTTGTAAAAATAATCGACGGAATACGGCATTTACCTTGAACTTGCGTCGCTAAGCTATGCACATTGTAATAAGAATAAAACCAAATGTCGTAGAAATTTGGCCATGAATCACTGCTATCGAAAGAGACGGCACAGGTGAATTTAAAGCACTTACTGTGGTATAAATGAAGCCTACTCCATCACTAAAATGGAGTTGATTAACTTAACGATAAAAATTTAAGCTGCAATCGTTTCTAAATGCAACGATTGTCGTATTTAATCAAATTTAGTTGATTAAATACACCATATTCACTAAAGCAAGATTACTGAAATTGCTACGTTAGAATTCAAATATAATTTATATAAATTAGAAGATCTAAAACGACATCACATACGAATTGCTCGCTGGAGTCTATAACAAGAAAGAACACGTGTTCCCCTAACTGGCTCGATTTATCACGCTTACGCCTCTCTTTAAATTGTTTTATAAATAATAATTCATATACACAGCTTCAGTAACTAATTTATGAGACAAGATACGAGGGTGGTCTGAAAATTAAGGTAAGTAGTACAAAAGAAGGTACTTTATTCAAGTTTTTTACATTTATTTTTCGACATAGTACCCTTTTAATTCGATGCACTTGTTCCAACGATGTTCAAGTCATTTAATACCTTCAAAATAATCACTTGTTTCTACAGTCACCTCCTCATTAGATTAAAATATCTTTCCACCTAGCCATTTTTTAAGTTTGGATACAAGAAAAAGTCATATGGATTATAAGGTGCATGACGAAGAATTTCTAATCGTAATTCAACTAATTTTGCGGTGAAAATGTTCGATGAATGAGCCGGTGCATTGTCATGATGAAACAACACTTTCTTGCCAAATTCGGTCGTTTCGTCAAAGGTAATAAATCGACGCAAAAATTCGGCGGGATTATGCATAAAAAGGGTCAAACGGTACTCGGAAGTTGTTATGCGCATTCGTTTCTGGTCCACAGTTATGGCAGACGCGGCACCCATCTTGCTGACAGCTTTCTCATACTCAAGTGTTTATGTAACATATGACCAACATGTTCTTCAGATATACCTATAGTGTCTGCTAGCACACGCACCTTTAATCTACGATCATTTAAAACAAGATCTTGAACTTTGGTGATCATTTCGTCAGTGGTAGTCTCTTTTGGACGTCCTGATCTTGTTTCATCTTCGGTACTCGTACGGTCACGTTTAAATTCATTCACCTAGAAACAAACCGTCTTAAATGATGGTGCAGATTCGCCGTGAACATTATCTAACTATTCTTTAATTTCTTTGGGTTTTTCCCGGCGATATGGAAACATTTAATCACAGCACAAAATTCTGTCTTATAACAATGATATATTTGATAAATGACACGTATGCGTAGATAATGGCGCCATTTCTGTTAGTTACCTCACTAATTAGAGCGCCCTCGTATACTATTAAATTTATAATACAAAATTGATTTTACTCAACCCAAATAAATAATAATGATGTTACACAAAAAGTGCACACAGCTAGGAAAGGGTGTTATTTACTGGTGAACCCAAGTAATTTTTGTTAGCTCTGGCGATAAGGTAAGAAATTCGGAAATGGTGAGTAAGTTTAAAAATGTTGAGAGCCAACACGTCGTTTAAACAGATGACTCCTTATCAGCTTGGCTTGTAAAACTGACGTTCTGGAAGTTTGTGACCAGGTAATATTCAAAATAAATTAAATAAAAATATAAAAATTGGAAGAAATAAACTTTATAACAAATAAATGAATGAATTTTGACATTACATAACGTATTGT
>JAHWXV010112962.1:0-20600 GCA_024586415.1 Phrixothrix hirtus
TTTATTTAAATTGGTTTTAATTATTTTAATGTCTGTGTCAGTTTATCTGAAGTATCGTTGACTTTTCTACATGAAATATATTCAAAATTATTTTTGTTTGATGTGTTTTTGTGAATTACGACAGCACACGCCAGCTAAAATTAACCTTGTTCTTTATGAATGCACGTAACCAAAAGTCACTCAACATTTTGAATTTTATTATTTTACCCTGTTTTAGTTGTCGAGACAACGAACTTTGTGTCTCAGAATAACCAATTATATCTTGTCTTTTTAAATTTACTCTGTATTTTTCCACTTTGTAAGATAACTGGTTTTCCGCTAAAATTCTTAAGGTCGATACTAAGAGTGATTGAAAAGCTTTAAAACTAAATCCTTTTTACGTGTTTTTACCACTCTTGGGTTATTGGAAATTTTAAGTTAGTCCCCTTTTCTTCACTTTCACAGCACGTTATTTATTATTCTGGTTTACTTAAGCCAGACCTGGTCGCCAGCGATTACTATTTGTTCCCGAATATGAACAAAGAACTTCAAGGAAAAAAAAGTTCGTCCGATTATGAATTAAAAACTGCAGTTTCAGCGTATTCTGAGGACGAAAATGAATAATTTTTTTCACTGGTATAAATAAATTAATTACTAGAGCTGAGAAATGTACTAGAGTTAAGTGCGAATATATTGAAAAAGAAATATAATTCTCTGTTTTTATTTACCTTCCTTACGCCCCACCCCCCACTCCGCGAATATAAAAACGCACCACCGTATAGGTAATTTGAAAGAATATAGTTAAATTCATTGATCATAGAAATAATAAGCTTTTAAATAAATATTTACAATAAGTTCTCCCTATACGTCGCCAAAAATAAAAACGAAGGTTGTAATTCTATTTTTACGTATTAAGTTAGTTTATTGATTTTAGATATGATTTAATCCCATGATTATTAATACTGCTGCATTTCAATCTGCTATTAATTTCTACCAACATGTGTTTGAATAAGAAAATGGCGACAATAAGTACCACTTTTCTTGTTTACTATAAACAAACGTTGAACATAATTATGAATTAATAAAATTAAAAATTATAATTTATTTAAGACAAAATTAGTAAATTTTTTTTGTTATAATTGTGATAAATATTTTACTAATTTGTTTCAAATAAATCATAATTTCTAATACGTTGATTCATAATTATTTTCAGTGTTTGTTTATAGCAAATATAAAATCTGGTATTGCTCGCCATTTTCTTATTCAAACCACATGTTGGTGGAATTAAATGCAGATTAAAATGCATTAATATTAATAATCGTCTATTGATTACATTTGGGTGCTGTAATTCAATAAAGTTAACATCAGTATTTTCTTTTATTAAAAAATTATGCTGCAATGTACGGAAAATTGAAAATAATTGAAACTTATAAATTCAGGAGCGTGTTTAGGCAATCTTGATTTATATGATGTCTTCCTCTACACTACATTAGGCAACCCAAAATGCAATAATTAAATATTGATTTTTAATAGTTGTAATTAAAATTAAAAAATAATTTCGCGGTGACCAGTGAAATAGTATGAATCTATAAACAATAGTTTTATCTACATTTTTTAATTAATAACGGAAGCGCAAAATTGAATAAACGGTATTTAGCATTTTTCCCTAATTAATTAAAAACTGTGTATAAAATTATTGTTTATAAATTCATAGTATTCCACTGGTCACTGCAGAATTCTTTTTTTAAAATGTTAATTGTAACTATTAATATTTAATTATTGCAATTTGGGTTGCCTAGTGTAGTGTAGAGGAGTCTTAATCTGTACGATCTATAAATTTACATCTTAAAAACACATTCGTAAATAAAAATATGTGAAGTTTTGTCAAATGGCATTTTTTTAGATTTGGTGAAAGAGGATAATTTCTCTGGATAGTTTATACTTAGTACAGTCTGATACAATACATTGTTTTATGTTTTTTTTTGTTGTATTTAGATTATAACCGAATTAATAATTGAATATCAAAATCTAGACTATTTATCTAAATGTTTTAAATGCAAAATGTATTTTAGCGCCCTTTCATTATAATAATATATTTGCAATGAACAGGTTATGGCGTAAGACGCGTCAAGAATGCACATATTTATTTTATTAAACTAAATTTCTTGAAGTTAATGTTTATTTTTCACACATACGTAATTTCAAACAGTTTCAGTTATAGTACAAAATTGTATGTGTATGTGTATGATTGCAAAATGTTATAAAGGAGCCTGGAAAATTAGTTTAATATAAAAACTTGGATCAATATACGGTAATTATTTAAAAACATATAGATATAAGTACAATATTCAAAGCAGCATGTAACGGTTTATCAAGTCTGTTTAAAATTTAGATCTTGCCGGTTTCTGAACTGAAGAGAGTTTCAACCTTATTTGCAAATTGCTGTTTGTTATAATTTACTGTCTGGAATGTCTTGACTCGAGTAGATCATCAGACGTTGCATAAGCGATGTACTATAATTCAATTTGCCACTTCAGGATGTTTGTTTCATTTAAATAGTTAACCATATTTAAAAAACTTGACTATAATATTCAAAATAATTACTTTGCAAATCTAAAACAAGTACGGGCGTAAACGTCTTTTATTGGATTAATTATAGTAAACCTTAAAATCGTTGGTTCAGTTCACCACGAAAAAATTATTGTACATCTTAAAACATAAAATCTGAATTTATCCTGCTTATGTGGCAGGACAAATCCGCAAAAACAAAGCAACTTAGTTGTTGCATACTATAAGAATAAGGGTAAGACTAGCGCGTGCGTGCACTTAGAAGGGCCAAATAGAGCTAGGGCTGCAGATCCTTGCCAATCTGTGCAGGGAATGGCGCGATTGTAGTTACGTCATTGTTAGAACCCGCCCTATATATTATTCATGCTGCAGGGCCGCGGGGGTGGCAGGATTCTGTTGGGGCAGTTGCCGGCGGCCTAACTCTTCAACAATGCTATTACAACAGTTTTCATGTTTGTTTCAATATTTGTTGAATTTTTGTTGTGAGGTGACAACATTTTAGACATAATTTAAACGAAAGTGGCTTAATTCCCATGTTTATTTTGATTTTTGCAATAAAGCAATTTAAACCGCCGTTTCAAAAATTTGAAAATGTGGTAATTTCATGAATGCCGCATAGAGATTAGGTTTTTTAAATTATTGTTTACTGAAGAGCTTGAGGTGGCTTTCAAATTGTTTTGACATAAACCGTCATTCTTTATTTATTCTGTTTTGATTAATAATAGAATTATCAGGATAAAATAAATATTTAAATGCAAATATATACAGGCCAACTTTTCCTGGAATATAGGTTTAATTCTTCAGACCATATAAAATTTCATTATGACAAATTAAAATAAACTTGGCTGTTGTGCTTTTTAGGTCATTTGTACCAATTTCTTAAGTCTTCGTTAAATTTCAAATTTATTGTTATCACAATTGCTTCTGCAGCAACTGAGAAACAATTGAGCCCCAGTAATTTAAAATTTAAGTATGAAATAACTATTGTGATATTTTTAAATTATCATAGAAAAAATTATGAAACTTACGTAAAACTTGACGCAAACTTAAGTTATGATAGCCACCTGAGGAATTTGATAAACTTATTATACCTGTTTATAAGTCTAGGAATGAGCTACCGCATTTTTAGGGGAACCTTATAAATAAATGATATTATATAACTATCCTTAATCAAGATGCAAAGATTTACGAAAAATTCTATATTAAATAAATTTGTGGAAAGAACACAATTCTGTGTTAAACCATACTTTACATGAACATAAAAGATTTACGTTTTTCCCAGACTGTTTTTCTAGATATCTAAACAACGGAAGAGCGAAAATAAATTAAGGCAGTAAGGATTTCTTATATTGTTCTAACCCATCGTTTATTATAGAATAGAAATTTGAAAAGGCCTTTCAGAATATTTGTTTAAATTACTTAACGAATTTGCCAGAAAGTTGTAAATTTTAATATGTTAAGATTCTTTAACTTCAACTTATGATTTAAGAATTAATTGATAATAATTAATACATTCATTAATAAATTAGGGTACCTATTTATAAAGAAAATTGCCCTCAATAAGGCACTATTGGTTACCTATTGGCAATTTTGAGCAATTTGCTCTAATTATATTTAATTCGTTCTTTATATTATGAGTGAACTCGTATTATTTTAGGTAACCAACGTATTTTTAGGCCTTTATTATGAATTGTGTCTAAAAGTCAAGACCCTTGTTTCAGTATGCTATATTTACTATACTGTTATAATCTATGCTTCGAGGTAAATTAAAAATTTTGTAGATTTCCACCAAAAACGACATTTAAATTCAATAATTAATAAAAGTTCACAGTTTATTAGTTTCTTTTACCTATATGAAATATAATTTAGAGAAAACCATGTTTTTGGTCCAGTTTTTAGGAGAAATATACGTTTTGAGGCCGTTTGAATCAGAAAAATATATTTTTAAAAATTGATCTGTATGTGTTTGCGTACGTATATGGTCAATGTAGCTCGAAAATTAAACGCCGTAGAAAAGTTATACTTGATATTTGAGTTTACTACCTTCCTGGCACTCCTAATAAGAATTTTGTTAAAATCGAATGACCGAAAGTGCCACTTTATTTTTGTGATTTTTCGGTTTTTCCGATTTTCTCGAAAACGTATCTAACGATTTTTTTAAGCTTACTACTTTCTCATGCCTATAATAAAATTATACTCGAACTAATCGGTTTTTCTGAGAAAATTTCTTGAAGCGAGTTATTAAGGGAAATCGTCGGTGTTAAGCAGTATTTCGCGTAGCAAGTTAATTGGATGTATGACCGTTACAATTATCGTTCCTAAAATAAACGTAAACAATAATATAAGCATTTGTCGAAATTATTTGCATAAGAGAAAGTCGCGTGTTGTCACATACCAGATTTTATAAATTTATTTTTAAAACATAAAAATCAAATAATATTCAATTACAAAGTTTATATATACACAAATTAAATTTCACAAATGTTTACTCTTTATCCTTTTCTAGGGCAATTCCCATAAATTCTTGTCAGCAAAATGTAAACCCAAAGGCAGGACTCCGGGTCTTAATTTTATCTTACTTAAAAATAAAAATATATGTTAAATATTCGATAATTTAATTTACTGATATGATGTAATGAGGTAATTTCAAACTTCATTTACTTTAAAATGTTTAAATATTTCTCTGCTTTTGCTACCACGATTTCGGCGGTTTTGTTACCTTTACAGTTTAGCTTTTGAAACGGTCCGATGCCTCAAACTTGCGATTTACGTTAACTTTCGATTTATTGAATGTCTCAAGCCGTTTTGGGCATTTTCCATAACGGTCTTCTTGGATCTTAATCTTACCGGTAACCTATTTGTATTTACCCTTCGAATATGTTTAGTTTGCGTATCAGTAACTCGATTGAAAACTCTTGGAATTTTAATTAAATTTTATATATTACGTTTGCGTTTTGTATAATATTTAAGACTTTGAAGTAGATGACAGATTTTTTATTTTTATATTCTAACCGTGCTTTTAAATCTCTTCACTTTATGTCTGATTTACATTTTTAAACGGAACTTGATTTTATCTGCCATGATTCAGCGTTTCACGATTAAATATAGTATTTTTCATGTATTAGGGCATTTTATTAACTATCTTGAAATTCCCTTCCACAGACCTTCTTATCAATCAAGTCTGTATTTCAAACTTTTAGCTTTCGTATTGTTTGTACATGACCGTTTAAATACCGTTAAAGACGCTGTCTGGTAACTTCAAAACCCTGCTGGATTTTTGTTGGTTCATACTGCTATCTTATTTTACAGAGACGACTTCTTTGGTACAATTCGTTTCCGGATTTTCGTTATTTAGTTTATTTGTAGTCACTTTGGATTTTTATTAGCACCCGCGGTTATAACTGTACACTTTTCGTTAAAGATTTATTTATTCCCAAGTGTCCGTTTCTTTATTGTCTAAGAACTACTTGGTTTAACCTTAGAAATATAGTTGTACTATTTACTTTAAAATAATTTTAGAAAATTGAAATATATGCTAATTTATTTTATTTTTCTAATGTTGGGTCTGAATTGATTGTCATTACAAACTGCGAAGATCTAACAGCACCAATTCTAACAGTGAGACAATATTCTGTACATTTTCTTACAAAGAAACATGCTGTGTTACCCCCCTTCGATTTTGACAAAATTTAAATAAATTGCAGACAAGTAACACGTACGAGACACGTGTGTATTTTTTTAGCCGTCAATAAGACGTTTAACGGTTTTTACTTTTTTCGAATTTTCTTATTATAAGTTAGTATTGCAACTTTCTTAAATATTAAATGGAAAAGTGTTACTAATATCTTGTTATACATCCATTATCTGTACATAGCTTTGGGAAGTGCCTAAATAAGAACAATTACTCACAGTTTAGGCAGCAATTGTATTTTTTAAATGACTTGTTCATTAATACGAGGCTTGCATTTTATGAAGTGAGATGAAAGACTGAAAGAAAGAACCTAGGTAACAAGGGTTTATTTTTTTTGAAGTATTCGCCATTAAGGTGCATTCGCTTAATCAGTTTGTAAACCAGTAATTCCAGTCTGAAGTTGGAGGATAGTTAAAATGGTTTCTTTGTAAGTGTCAACTGCTTCTTCTGAAAGCGCAACTTTTTCGTGATTTTTGGGAACGCGAAGAAGTCATTACAGCTTAGGCCAGGAGAATATGGCGACTGATTTGTAACCTCGTCTTCTCTACCCCAAAAATTCAATTGTGCGACGAGCGGTGGGCGAGCTGGCATTGTCGTAGTGAAGGAGAGATACGGTGGTTTTCATTCGTTTTTCGTAATTTAGTGATAACCTGTGGTAAAAAAACTCTTGTATACCAATCATCATTAATAAGTCGTCAATCTTTAAGAGGAATGGTGGCAACATGCCCAGAATTAACCACAAAGCTAGCGCTCATTTTCTTGGAAACGCTTCAGGAACAAATCACTTTCGTTGGCTACGTTTTATGTTTGCTTTCGGGTTCATAGCTGTAGATGATCACTTGCGATGTCATACGTGATTTGCAACTCCTCTATTATATCTTTACCAAGTTTACAGCATCTTTTACAGCTGCTTTTTGTTCGTTAGTGAGACGATACGGAATCCAACGGAGAATTATCTTTCTGACACTCAACTCTTGGTGCAAGATCTTTTATGCTGCAATCCCTGAGATGCCTAACCTTTTCTGAATCTCTATATGTAACATACCTATTTTTCTTAATTAGCTGACGCACGGCATTAGTGCTTTCTGGAATGACTGCTGTTTTCGATGACCTTCGCCAAATTGCTTACCAAGACTAGTATGTCTGCGCAGAAACTCTAAATACCAACGATATACTGCCTATCTCGATGGCGGTTCATCCCTAAAAACAGACAATTTCTTTTTAAAGTTGTAGATAATTATGACACGATAATTTTCTTGGACCATTTCCATTTATTTCCCGACTTAGTCATTAAAAACTCTGACTGGGCTTGAGTTGATTGTGGTATCGTGTTGAAATAAACAACATAGCCTAACAAATAAATGGCGCTATAAAATTTTGATTGATGCGCCCCCTTTAGTCAAATCTCACAGCATAAGTGAAAAGCTTCATAATTGCATTATTTGATTCAGATAAATAGGAACATTGCTAAATGGTTCCTTTACTTTTTTGTGGTTATGCGTCATGATAATTTTCAAACTCAATTTACTCCAAAATGGTTATCGATATGGATTTAATTGTGCAAGGCTATTTTATGTAAAAATGTTCAAATATTCTAATTTGTGGTAAAAATTAAAAACAAATGCAATAAAACAGATTACAAAATGAAATATTCTTACCGCCTCTAAAAGGGACGCCCATGATTTTAATAACCAAAAATTATTCAATGCATGAAAAATTAAACAAGTGAGCAATATTTTTTCTACTTATCTTTTGCTGTTCTTTAAATAATATAAAAAGCCACATTTCATCTGAACTCCTGTAAAGGCTTATAACTTCTAAAGGTGCGTTTGACTTATTTTGATTTAAAATTTTGCATTCCTATTTTAATAACATCCTGTTAGTTCTTATTAGGATGTTCTAAACATTGCTGAGACGAAAGCTAACCTATCCTTAACTTCATTATACTTGCTTAAATATTAAAAACAATAATAATTATATAGTAACCCATTTACATACATATTAATTTCCACAGAGGCACTAGGGCGTTTAAAACAAATTCTAAAGCAAATACAAATATCCTGAACTTCACTTTTACCTCTATTATAACATATATTTTAGTCAAACAAGGTATTTATGCTAATTCCAAGTTTACTTAAAGACAGTTCTTATTCTTAAAATAAAATAAAATAAAAAAAAACATCGAGAAACATTGTTTAGATATTTGGCACAAAGAGGAACATTTGGAGGTTTTTTTTAGTAAATTGAGTCCCTGCTTGTATATGAACTTGCAAATATGTGTAGTATGTAAGCATTGTCAGTTAAATGTGCATATAGGTGGTTAAAGAAATGTGCATCTCGTAGATATTACTTGTCTACAACATATCTAATTTCATTAAAATTGAAGGGGAAAACCACCATTCTATGCTAGTAGAGCTTTATGTTTCCGAAAGGTATGCGTAGATAATAAAAGTGTGAAATATCGGTCTAATAAAATAAAACAAATTACGTATCATTAAACATTTTTGTTGTTTCTCAATAAACAGTCAAATAGCCTTAGAGGCTTGGGTATGCCCATAAAAAATGCTTTTTAGATTTTGATTACGTTCTGAAATTAATCAATGGGTGACACTGCTGCAATGCTGTTTGTTAAATTTGTTTATCTAGTTTATGAGTGCTAATTCTGAAGATTCATGGAGAATTTAATGAAATATTTAATATTGTGGATGTAATTTTGGAAGCTTTGGCTTGTTCTCAACGACCAAATGCTGCGTGATTAGTTTCTTTTGTTAATTATTATTTCATAACTATTTGTCTGTTTATATTTTATATAATGATGTGCTCCCGGAGTTGCACTCCCAGAGGGTCTTTTTATTGTTTTGTTTCTTTTCAGAGAAAATTTGCTAGGATTTTAAAGGGATTCCAGAGTTAAACACATTTTTTCTATGTGGATGCTTCCTTGATTCTGAATGAACCGAAAATAAACCACCAACAAGGGCCGATTATGCTTGGTTCTATTTATAATCTGAGCTTTCAATTTCCAACAATTTGAAAGGTAATGCTAATATAAGACAGGGCCTGTATTTAAGATGTTACATGGTACCTTTAACATGTTTCAGCTTATTCGGCTTACCTCGACCTCATTATACAGTAGAGTTCAAGTAACACCTCAACCACATTTTACACAAAAAGATGGCATCAAAGATTTTTTTCTTAAACATAGTACAACATTTATTTAAATTGGTACACTCAATGTTAGGTTACATTCGCTCTTCTGACAAAGCTTAACCAAGCCAGAACATCTAAAAAGACTTCGTGTGACACTTGTAACCCAGATGCCGCCATTATGTAGCTTTACTTTTCCAGTTGTTTGAAAAGCTACAGCGTAAATATGTATCGCCAGAATGTTCACATCTACGAATTGAATTTTGGGCATATTTGTTTAACTGCTTAATAAATTTCATTAGTATTAATTATTTTCATGAAATTAGAAACAACATTTTTAGTTTGGGGTTTGTTTAAGCATAGCCAACTGCTCTTTCGCTGAAGAGGTTTTTCTAAAGGCTATTCAAAAACGTAATAATATATTTAAAACAATGTAGGTGTATTTTGTATCACGTGACTTATGCGTGAAGTTGTTCTCTTAATTACATTTTTAAAAATATTATGAGCTCTTATATGAAATTCTTTTGTATCTTTAATAACAAGATACATAAGGTGCGGTCATAATATAATGAATAACCATGTACATTACTGCATGCAGGGGAGCCGCAACTGCTTTTCTTTCCCCTTCTGCGAACACGCATGGTTTGAATTATATTTGTTTTTCTATATAATCTCCTTTTGCTTCGATACATTTATTCAACTGATATTCTAAAGCCAAGAAGATATTTTTATAAAGCGATTTGTTGATTTCTGCAAAATAATCATTTACTCTGTGTTCTTGAATCATCAACTCGAACTTAAGGCGGTAAACAACACTATTGCAAGTGTTGATGTCCGGGTAGACGCATTCGTTGGCGCCTTTAGCCGGCATTACATCGCTTGCTTCCATTTTTGAAAAGTCTTCCAAAACGCGTATCTGTGGATTTCGTGCAAATATTGTATCGCATCGTTTGAAAATGACTTGAGAAACAAGAAAAAGTTTGCAGTGGCCATGTCTGAAAATTGGCGTGAGCAGCATAGGACGGCTGTTTCGTGTTTTGCTAGATAATTGTAAATTAGTGTTGTGAGAGTTGGCCCATTGTTGTGGTCTCATTTCCAACCCTGGTATTCACGTAGCTCAGACTTCTTTCTGCATATAGTATCTTTCAAAACGTTCAAGTAGACCTGCTTAGTTACTGCATGATCAATAAAGAAATAGAAAAAGTACCACTATTCATTTTATATTTGATCAATTCACGGGGAAACTTTTTGGGCAATACAATGTTTCCTATCTACTGTGACGATCGCGCTGTGGTTTCGACATCGTGTTTATAAAGTCAAGTTTGATCTACGCTTATGATGACTTTGAAGAAGTCTTTATGGATATTGAAATTGTCATACAGTTTTGACTGATGTTAACATGGTTCTCTTTTTGTTCACCAACAAACATGATACGAACTTGTAGTGATACGTTGCATGCGAAGTTTTGGTATTAAAACTGCGTGGTATAGGCTGATATCTATTTTTGCAAAATCCGCTCGGACTGTCAAACGACTTATAACATAAACTGTGTTGGTGTTGTTATCATTTTTTTTACGTCGAAGTACGTTCATGTCTGTTATCTGCATTTTTAAGAAATTGCTCGCAGGTGAAGTTTACCTCATCTGAAGTTTTCAAATACATTGATTATCTTTGCCCTACAAGTAATTTTTTGTATTTTAAAATTGCCCATAAGTAATTCAGTAACGTTTTGATAATACATTAGATATTATCTTTATTCCACTAAAATATCTTAAGGATCCAATGATTAATGTTGAATAATCGATTATTTATCATTTTATTGTATAAATTTAATTAGTTGTGTTGAATTTAAGTGTGCCATTATTTAACACCAGAAACGAATTCTCAATCATTTTAATTACATCGCTGAGAGTAGTTTCATGTTTAAAGTTCATATAGGTAGAGTATGATTAACTATGTATCGACTTTTATGATAGTTTTAAGGTATTGTAGCAGGCTTCTATTTTACATTTTATAAAAATATAGCTATGTAAGTGACAGCAGTGCACTGAAGTTCTCTAATTCGTACAACCTAAAAAACGTGTGCCTCAATGGAAAACCCCGCCAAATGCGAGATGCGTGATTTCTTTGGGTAAAAAACCTTTCAGTACCAGAAATTCATCGTGTATTGTGTGATATATATGGCCCAAACTATATGAATAAAGGTATTGTTCGTCAGTGGGTTCAATTCTTTAAAATAGGAAAAATAAACATTCTCGATGCAGAATGAAGACTTTCTGTAATCAATGATGATCCCGTAAAGGAAATTGGTGATCATCTTAGTGACAACCGTCAGTTCACGAACTTGCAACTTTTTGGATGAATCCTGTAAATTTCTCGGACTATTTTGTCCGAGATACCACTTTAAAGTAATTTAGTGGAAATTCTGTGCTCGGTAGTTACCTGAACCGCTTCCTGATATCCATTAAACTTAACGAATTTGTGCTTCCCTATACCTTTTTCGCGATACAACACGGAAAGAGAAGAATTTTTAAACAGAATTGTGACTGGCGGCGAGACTTCGGTAACCTATGTGAACACTGAGTCAAAATAGTACGACCTTTTCGTAAATTAGTCTTTTTATCGGTGGCTTAACTCTTATATTTATCGATTTGCATTGAACTAATATCTTAGGTTCAATCGGCCAAGCAACGTTTGCTAAGTGGGAGATTCTGGTATGCATTCAATTTGATTTGATCATACTGCTAACACCACCATAAAGGCTTAATTTCGTAGACTTTATATCCAGACCTTCGAGCGAGCTTGTACATTTGTTTCAATTTACGTTTCTTTGTGTATATTTATATAGATTCTATATTAGTCAATTAACTTATCTTTTATATCAATTTTAATAAAAGTGCTTGAATTTGTACAAATATATTCAATATTAAACATATGGTATACCAAAGCCGCTGCTTTAATTTTGAAAACGAACGCACTTAGAATATTAAAAATTGCTTTATTGCTTTTCAAAATATTCCCCTTTACACCTTATACATCTTCCATGCGACTAAACCACGGCTAAATGCCCAGAAATCGGTACACCCAAAATTCCATTCTTGAACGCTTCAACAGTCAACTGTTGTTTCTTTTCAGATTCATAGGTGTAAATCCAACTTTCATCGCCACTGATAGTGTCGTATAAAAATTTGATGTACCTGAGTTGAACCGTTTAAGTATTTCTAGGCACTATTTAACACGAGCCCGTTTTTGAGCTTCAATCAAGTTATGGGAAATCCAACGTGAATATAATCTTTTACACTCAAGTGTTCATGTAAGGCTTGATTTATTTGTTTCATCTCAAAACCTAAAAATTACTGAATTTCTCGTATAGAATCAATGCTGTGGTGTGTTAAAAAATGTCTATTTCGTGCGTTATAGTTATAGTGTACTGCTTCCGTGCAGTGCAGATTTGTGGGATTCGTTATAAAGTAAATCAGTTGTATTGGCAGAGGAATAGTCAAGTTAAATATTTATTGTAGGACCCAATTTATAAAGTCAATTGAAACACGTCCTAGAACCCTTATATATTGCTTCCTGAGGTTCGACTGCATATCAAACAATGAAAAATGTCTGATTTCTTACAAATGTAGTCTTTATGATGGATTCTGACTGTAACTACAATCATTTAAATGCGTCCTAAATACAATCATTACAGTAGGTAATAACACGGGGACCTACTTCCATTATAGTTCTTGAAAAACGTCTATAGAACTACACTGGGCGTATAAAACATTCTTATGGACAATCGCAATCTCAAATACGTCCAAGAATGTGGTGGCTGCAAGCGTTTTGACTCAGGTTCGTGACGAAAATATTCATAGATCGGAGATCAGGATATTTATTAGAGGTGAGATTGAGAACTGGAATAATTCTGATTTTGCTATCGGCCGCAGTTTATATAGTGCTTCTTTGTATATTTATGTTAATTTAAGATATTTATCGCCATCCATTTGTAACTGTTTTGTTTCAGTTGTTGTGTTTTTACAGATTTCTTTATGTATAAAGCTATTTTAAATTTTTCTTTGTATTTTATAGTTTTCTATTTAAATAATACATTACGCTTAATTTTAGTTTCCTACTTAATTAATATAGATGTTTTATTGCATACTTAGTTCAATTTAAATATTTATTCGTTCTAATTCTTTCATTGCATATATTTATATGTTAGGGAAGCAATGAACTCTTATCGTGTTATCCTGAATTTCTATTTTTAACTATATTTACATTTTATTTCAAAGAATTCTTTTTCTTAATGGGATATTAGTAATTAATAAATTTAATTATTCTTTTAATTAAATTTTTAATTTAACCCAATATTTTATCTTTTTAATGTGGAATATTAATTCCATTATTTAAATACCTTTTGCATAAAACGTTTCTCGAACTCCTAATTACCTGTATCGATAACTTTTAATACAGAAATGGAAATTCAATATGGTAATTAATCAAGATTTGAGAAAAAGCTACAAATCGCATGGAGTCATGCCGTTTCAGCAACCAAACCGAAGAAAACCCATTAAGCTTTATCAGTGGGGAAAGTTGCTCTAAAGGGACTTTTCGTGTTAAATATAGGAACCAGTGTAATGATCGCTTTTGAGTCTACTGCAACCTTTAAAAGGATTGAGATGAGCGTGACGTGTTTCGCATGACAACGCCCCTCTTCATAGTTCTCGGTTAACCCAAAATGGAACGTTTTCGATCCAAGTGATTTTCATCCATTTAATTACGAAGAAGTGACTGAGATCCCAATACTGCTTGCGATGAAGGTGGGATTTTATGAAGAGAGGATAGGAAAATTGGTGAAACTCTATTACAGGTGCTTGAAATTACATGGTGACTATGTGAAATGTTGGAAAGCTGTAGTATTATGACGTAAGTAATAAAATAATTTTATCTGTCACTTTTGTATTTATAGACTAACGGATGTTAGTTTCCGAACGTGCCTATAGAAATAACAAAAGTATTTGTAGCTTTATATATGGCAGTCTGATTATACGTACCATATAACTCTTATTATTTTAGTTTCATCCAAAGAGATGCGTATTGTTCTAATGCCACTTGAAATTATTTGATACTTCAAATAAGAGGAGGATCGTCCAGAAAGTAAAGAAGGTTTGCGCATCACACGCAGCGCCAATTCCCCATCGCCGCGATTGAATGTGCGCCAGGCAGCTTGGGTTGCCGCCTCAGTGTGAGCCGAGTTTCGTTGCGGCGAGGCCACGCTTGTGTGTTTTGTGCTCATTCAAAATGGCTATGCCAATAGAAAATCCCGCCAAATGTGAAATGCGTAGTGTCATTCGTTTTGTGAATGCACAAAATGTTCGGTCTATCGAAATTTATTCGTAAATTAAGCAAGTTTATGGTGAAAATGTAATAAACAAGTCTTCAGTGAGGAAATAGTGCTTAATGTTTAACCATGGAAGAAACAGTGTGCACGATCTAGAACGGAGTGGAAGGCTATCACTCATTAGTGACGAATTGAAAGTGAAAGTTGAAGAAAAGCTTCAGAAAAACCGGCGTATTTTTTACAAATTTCACGATCTCTGCTACATTAAATAGCGATACAGCACCTACGCTACAAAAGAATTTGGGCTCGTTAGGTGCCTAAGATGTTGACGAATGTCCACAAAACGAAATGGATAGGAACCGCTCTTGAATTTTTGACTCAATAGGAGAACGACGGTGACGAATTTCTCGACCGCATTGTATCGGGAGGTTAAACTTGGGTTTCTTACAATACGCCGGAAACCAAGCGTCAAACTATGGAATAGCATCATTCAAACTCACCCTCAAGATCTACAAAAGAAAATCCAAATTTGATAACCAGAAAATTGACGGCAACAGTTTTTTTGGAACCGAAAGGGTTTAATCCATTTGGAGTTCATGCCAAGAGGTGAAACAATAAACTCAGCGGCCTTCAGCGCGCCATTCAAGACAAAAGGCGCATAATGTTGTCAAATATGGTTTTGATCCACGGCAGTGCTCCACCTCACACCAGTGCACAAACACAAGAAGAGCTTCAAAGACTTAGTTGGGAAATCTTCGGGCATCCTCCTTATAGCCCTGACCTGGCACTAAGTGATTTCAATTTGTTTCCGAAATTGAAGGAGTTTTTAGGTGGAAAACAGTTCGACAACGACGAAGACCTCAAAGAAGCAATGACACCATGGCTCTGATATTTCACTGTTGAAGAATACAACATTAGTATCGAAAAACTGGTTACACGATACAACAAGTGCCTTGACAGCTACGGCGATTATATCGAAAAATATATTAAGGTGCTGTGATATTGTAAATATGGTTTTGTGATGGTATCTTTTGTTTTTTATAGTTATAACGAAACGTTCTTTACTTTCTGGACTAGCATTATAATTTATTAAACTTTTGAATTACTTCCAATTTGCATTCAACAATTTCTTCTATCTTTAAACCTCTAGAATAATATTAAATAGGATTATTATTTCATCAAATTTCTTTATTTTAACTATAATAATTTAAATGTATAATTATTTCTATATCAATTCATAATCGGCGTTATCTGGATTCGTTTTGTTTCGACTGTATCACGCAAGGCCCGCTGGGAATACTTTTCCTTGAGCTTCGGTTGTGCTTACAATACAATTTTCACTATTTTTAAATTTACTAAATTTCTTTGTTATAATGTAAATTATTTCATATTATTATGATTAAATAAATTCGTTAAATTATCATGTTGTTGTTCAAATATGTGTTGCGATCACAATTTAAGTTCACGATCCTTCTCAATTATATCAATTTCTCTACTTGTAGAATCTATCATTATGGGTGTTACTTAAACGAATAAAAATAAATAATTTGATGCGATACGAAAGGACTTATCGTTTATAATTTAAATTAATCCATTTCGCCAGTAGAAAATAGCGTGTATAATGGTGCATTTATATTCGTTGGGCTATTATTACTAGCGACCTTTATTTAAACTTGAGTTGCTTATATAGCAATTTCTTCTTTTGTGTGATCTGCATATCGCTTCGTCCGCATTTAGTAAAATGTGTTGCGATGATTTTTGTTACCTCTACAATCCACCTAATCTGCACTTTTATTAATTATTGCTGATTAAGCTACGCCTCATTATATTTAATTAATAGTTATCATTTGATTTCAAAATTTTGGGTTGGGATATTATTTTTCTAAATTAGATTAAAATTTTTATCACATTTAATTTACTTTCTTAGCTTCCAAGTTCTAATTTCTTCTTTTATTCGTTTAATTGCTTTTTCTAGGACTTTATTTTCATAATTACAAGTCAGCATAATTGTTTACCTAAGTAGATCACTTTAAAATTTAATATGACAAACATTCTTGATGGTTCTAACATGTTTGAACATGTTACTGCCATTTATCAAATTTGCCGGAAACTATTTCTGGAGGGAGGTCCATCCATATTAATTTCGTCTTAATTACTTTTTTATGATACATTTTCATTATTTAACTAATTTTTAATATAATGAGCATATTGTTAGTTACATTTTGTTTATTTAATTCAATACAATATTGCTGTTGCTAATTATGACTTATTATTTATTATTAGTGCAAACAATTTTTAGATCATTTTTCATAGATGGTTAATTCTTGCATTTAACCCGGCGGCCAGAACCTGATATCTATTAAGGCAGAATTATCTGAAATTGCCCTTATAGCTGAATTTATTTATATATATCTTTGGATAGATTTTTCATCTTCTCATTATGAACATTATAGTATTTAAACATTCAGGTAAACCAAATCATTTACTCTAAAGTAAGATATTAAAATATTTAATTCGTTTGAAATTCATTAACACCAATTAACTAAGAATTTAGACTACTGTTTTATTCAGACAAAATACACTTTGCTCTTGGTAGAAAATCACTGTACCCACTCAGCGTTTAAAGGGTTGGACCATAGTTTATATCTTCAATAGCTTCTCCGTCGGATAAAATAGGTTATCTTTGCGCTGATTCGATATCAAGTAGCAACATACGTAGCTTTAGACGGAAATATGACGCAAACTCCGCCACTAATAGACCGCACATTTCATTAGGATATATTAATCTAGATACAACAATTAAAGATAAATAAGTAAATGAAACATTACGATGAAAGTCATTTTGTAAATGCTAAAGGCAAGCTTGCCTACGTCCAGCAGCAATATATCTACCATTTAGAAAAATAAACTCCGAAGAGGTTTCTGTAAAAATCCAGCATTTAGTAGATTCCTGTAATACACATTTTACATACATTGTATATAGAAAGTGGTAAATAATATAATTTAATAAATTGAAGTTTTATTCTCTAACTGTTTTCTTTAATATACATAAGCTTTAAATTTTACTGAAATATACAGTTTGAAATAAACTTAAAAAAACTTGTGTAAAAGTTATAAAAACGGCGCATGCGTCTTTGAAATATAAAAATACTTAGTAAAAGGCCTAATTGAAAAAGTACACACACAATATTGAACATTTAAAGCTTGCCACAGAATTTGAACCCAAATGCTTATAGACGGACGCTCTCCTTTTCTCCACCGAGCTATCCAAGTAATACAAGAATGCAAGGATCCTTTAATAAGTAGGAAAAGGACCGTTGCAGTTTAATAATATGCAAACCTGTAATGCACTCATTGTAAGACGAAGTAGGGTTATGTTAATGTCCCTGTAATCATATCTTATTTTTTCGGTTTAATATATGTATATGTATACCAAATAATTCTAATTAATTTTATTTGACGCGACATGGCATACATTCGGAACTATCTTCTTGTACATCAATTATCTGTGATAAACTGATGTGCTTTAGGCACGTGGTACGAGGGTTGAACCGTTGCATTTTTGTACATATAATTAGTTTGTAAAATTAAATACTCCCACTCTAATTATGAAAGTGATTGAATTCATGTGACTCTAGAATGTGATCAAAACATGGCGGATTAAAATTACGTTTTGCACGAAGTTGCAAGGCATTTGATTTGTATTTAGGATCTCAAAGCACTTTTGTATACATAAACTAAGCTACATTAGGGCGTTATTCTCAGGCAAATTTAAACTTTGTGGAAGAAGCACGGCTCTGTGTTCAATTAATTTAAAATTTAATATTCAAGCTATAACACTATTAATTTAATAATAAATTTAAGGAATCTTGTAACTGTTCTTATTAGCTGCCTACGAGAATTCTTGGAAATCAAATTGGTAACCCTTTTTTTGTGCACACTTATAGCGACAGTTGGCAGCTTCTTTCAACCAAATTTTTTTGTTTGGGATTCCTGGAATCTGCATTAAAGTTTATAAAGACTAAATTTGAATTTTGTCCTAATCACCTGATTTAGTCTGTTTAATTTTTTCTTTTAGAGATGTTGAATATCGCTGTGAATGAGTTAGCACAATTTATATTTTACTAGTTGTGATGTATTTTTATTGGACAATAATTTTTATCAACCTGTATGTGAAATATTTAGGGCTTACCAGTTGATGGATGTTACATTTTAAATACGAAAAAATTTTCGTATTTGCCATTGTATATTAATAATTATAAATATTTATTGCCGGTCTCGATTGGAATAATGGATAGCATGTTTGCTTCTACATCTGAACGACATAGATTCAAACCCGATCGAGGGAGAAAAATTTAAAAAGCGTGCCCTCTTGCTGGATAGTGAAATAAAATCGTCGGCCTCATGTCACTTCGATTTTGGTAGTTAAAAATATTTCCTTGATGTAAACTCTTTCAGATTCCATAAAATTTTAATAGGCATGGCCGAATGACCATATTGATAGAAGTCAACAGCATCAAAGGAATTCCCGCATGCCGAATCTCAGTTACAAAGAAATTTGAAAATAAATATTCATTTGTTCTTTTGTGTATCCAAGAACTCTAGTCATTTTAGTAAAATTTGCACCGGCCAAATTTTATGTATTTTTATTAAATGTAAAAATTTTTCTACCGTAGCAATTTTCAGATTAAATGACTTCATCTCTCGAATTAATTTCGTTCCTACTTTGTAATACATTGACCCCCAAGCAAGAGCTAGCAAGCATACTTTGGGTCGACTAAAATACAATTTTTTAGAGTATGTAATAACAACGCAACCAGATATGACATCCTTTACAAAACAATTTTTTTCAATTAGAAGTTCAAAATGCAACACACTTTAATTACAACTCTGCAAAAGTATTTGTACCTTGAGGCACAAATTGTTTGATTATAGACTTTTGAACTTTATCCAATTTAAGCACAATGTCTATTTTGGAAATTCTCAGAAGCACCATGCATTCTTCGGGACTCTCATTTGGTTTAATATGCAATAACATGGCTACAAGGCGACGGTACCTTTTTAATAGTTTTCGAAGAACTTACTAAACCCAAAAATATTTATTAAATTTAGCCATTTTTAAAATGTCATTATTTAATGAACCGGCAAGATTCGGTAAATTATTTGGTGGTTAATGTCTTTCGGTAGAGATGTCTTTTATCCCACCACTACCTATCAGTTGTGCCTCGATTTTCATAACACTATTGTAACACCATTTAATCAGCCTGTTTTCCGAGATCCTTTACATTACTTTTAAGATTAAAACCTAAAACGCACACACATTCCATTAAAATGCTGTATATTAACTTGTTTTGTTTTCTTACTTTATTAAAACTGTTTACTTTAAATTATTCTTGAAATTATTTATAGCGTTGATTTCACATCATTTAAATATATAAATGACTTCCTTTCAACAAAGAAATATAAAATAAATAATATAATAAATAATAAGATATAAAAGGACAAATTGAAAAGTTGGCAGTGTCTTCTTCATTGTTATACTAGTGTTTAAATTGCGGTTTGAAATCACCTACAAGTTAGTGTGTAAATAAGAATCAAGTCCACTTCGAAGATGTTCCATAAAAAAATTTCACAACAAATAGCCTAAAGTACAAAGTACAAGTGAATCCGGAGGTACTAAATAAATACTAATTTCCCAATACAGTCTGGAATTATCGCATGTTGATACGGTTGGTAAGCTAATGATTAAAGTTTACCAAGTACTCGATAATGGAAGATATAAATATTACAACTAATTTGTGGTAATAATTTTAACTTTAGTTGTCGGTAAATAAAAACCTTTTACAGCTATGTAGTAGTAAACAAAATATTAGCTCGCACCTGTATACC
>JAHWXV010112971.1:0-10929 GCA_024586415.1 Phrixothrix hirtus
CCCCCCCCCCCTTCTTAGTAGGCATAATTACCTGGAACCGTTCTAAGAACATTCCCTCCAGTGCCACCAACCACATTAACGCAGGATAACACCCGGACTAAATTAAACAACACTTAAATGTATATTATACTCCAACTGTAGATAAGTTTAATTTTTGAAATGTCTTTAATTTATCGTATCCTTAATTTTTCTGCAAAATTATTAAACGTAACTTATCTAAGGCACGAATGAAGCAGATTTAAAGAAACGGAACTTTTATTTGTGAAAGGATTTGTTTTTTGCTTATATCTGAAACGTTGACATAGAAGTCCTATTGCCGAATTTCTTTTTCCGAAGTAGGTAGTATAGCATTTTAGTTGCGTTAGACACCGCCTTATTTATAATAATTGAATTTGTAGCACCAAAAACTTGTACCTAGAATACTATTATTGTATATTAACAGTTTCAAGTAAAGCAGTCTCGAGTCAAGTGACTAATTTAATATTACCTATTTTTCGAAACACAATTATACGACTTAATACTCGTGGCACTAACAAAGTTGATATGTTCGTTTGGATGTAAAGCGCCATTTAAGTTGTGTTTTTTGTTTTTGTACTCCCTTTCTCTCTCGTTTAGTTTTAAACGTCGATATATTTTGAAATTATTTTAAATCGTTCTATAGGGTTTTGGTTTAGTTCGTCACCATTACTTTCGTGTTTACAAATACTTACAGACTTTAGCATTTCCTATTATACTATAATAGCTGTCACTCAAAGCTGTAATTTTCAGAAATATCAACTAAAGATAAATTTTCTTTATTGTTTTAAAAATGTCCCCTTTGCTCTGTTTAATATTTATAAGGGTTATCTATTTGGCGCACCTGTCTTTTCTTAAAATTTGATATTCAGTTCGTGTTAGTTGTGACAAACATTAATGTTACACACCGTTGTAATCGTTTTTCTTGAATAGTGTTGGTGTGAACTAAGTGGTTGTAATTTAATGCGCATTACCGCATTTCTTTCCTAAGCAAACAAGATGACCAATTTTAGATTTTCTTGCAGAAAGTTAATTACACTGTTGTGCATTTTTTGTACGCATAGGTGTAAGAAACAGTTTTAAACAATGCATCCCCTTACACTGTCTAAGAGTAGAACTATAGCAACGTATGAGCAATTTTATACTCCACTACAGACCTGAATTTAATGTTAGAAAGAACATTAAACTTAAAAACATTACCCTTAAATATTATTGAAGTACGATGATACATTATCTAAAATAATAATCTAAATTAGCTACACAATATAATTTCCAATTTTAAGAAATTGTAACGCAAGGCTGAATTTGAACGTATTTAGAGAATGTTTTTAAATGAGCATGAAATAAGATTAAAGCATTCTAAATTACTTAAATTCAAAATGAAACATAATTAAATCATTTAAATGAGCGCGAAAAAACGAATTGGGAGAACACAAAATGGCAAATAATCAATAAACATCGTTAAGGGGAGTGTCATTTAAAGTTAATGAATGATAAAACAAGTACTTATCTTTGAAATTGAATAAAAAATGTAAGAGGTTAAGATGTTTATTCCAAATTTAAATTATACCTATTAACTTAGATGTTAAATACTTTTGTTAATTAAATAATAACTTTCAAAGTCTCAACAAATTATCCTTTAATAAAGCACAGAAATACCTAAAAGCAGATTACCTGTAACTTAAATTACAATAAATGTAAATGGACCTGCTGGTTAAAGATTTGAAATGTTAGGGCAAGTGATTACTTAATTAATAATGTTTACTGTACAAACCATAAAAAAATGCCCGTTTGCATGTATTACCGAAAAATATTTTTCACACAAACTATCATGGCCTAGGCAAGAAACGCTTTTTAGAAAACTGCAGATAAATCTAGCTCAAATTTAAACCCAAATGAAATAAAGCGAGTAATTAGCATACAGCGTCTCCTAAGTTTGGCGAAAATTATTGAGAAGTTTGCCTATAAACCTTCGGCTTAAGTTCATTCTCTAGAGTTATGACATAATCAAGTCGGCCAATGAAATTTGAGTAGAAAGTATAATAAAGTGCCAAGAGTTAAATGTGTATATTTTTTGAGAGTATGTAGATAATGTCGTTTAATTCAATTTTCTCTTGTCATTTATTTTCCCGAGAAAATCTAATGAAACGAGTTTATCTAAATTAGGTATTGGATTAATATTCAAATAAACAAATTACTGCAATGAATTTTATGTGTTGTTTAGAAAAAAAAATATATCAGCAGCAATACGTATCTAGAACGGTAACTGCCTGACAAATGAGCATTTCCAATATTCAATTAAAGTTCTATGAGCTGATACTTTGAGAAAAAATAAAATTTTGCTTGACAGACATTCTACCGCCAAAACGACAGCAATAGTGGAACGTTCACTCAATATCATTGAAATTTATGAAACGAATACATAAAAGGTTGTTCAAGAACTTAATCTGGGCCATAAATCTCTAAGTCAAATATTAAAATATTCAAGAAATATTCAAAACATCTAGGATCACCTACAGCACGACTTGATCTTAATAGTAGAGCTTTGTCAATGGCTTCTTATGGAATCTAGAAATGCTGTTTGCTGACGTAGCCAACTTTACACTATGAATGCGTATGAACGGACAAAAATCTCTATGCGATTTATTATCAGCACAAATTCAATTTTAACGTTTAGAAAAAAACAGTAGATGGCCGTTCTATAGCATCGTGTTCCCTCCTTTGAGTCTCATTGGTGAAAAGTGTCGGCAATTTCTTATAAACAGCAAGTTAGGAGAAGTGTCGCTCCCATTTATACCTGAAACATAATTGATCCATGATTAACACCTTGCAATTTTAGCATATTTCATCTTCAACCTTTATATCAGAGTTTTATAGTTCATTTGAGTGACTCATTGGACCATAGTGATAGTCTCTAGGTCACTTTGTCTCAACTCTGTGTCTTCGTGCACCTTATCGCCTAAAAATTTAGTTTCACGAAGACTCAGTCGATCAAAATGGTTTCAAAAATTACAGAATCGAAAGCTGTCAAATCCTTCGACGTATCACCTAAATATGAGGAAGAATGTGTCAGTTTCTAAGAAAATTTACTGCATACGCGTGCAAGTGGAAATTGTTTTCAGCATTTGTTGTGATATGCCTTTTACATAACTGTTTAAATTTATTAAATACAGTCAAAGCAGATTAACTAATTTTTTTGTCTTGTACGACAAATTATTGATTTTACAAAAAAATATAGTAGGTATATATTTGAGCATCCAAATTATTTAAATTGAAATTTTAACCTCTTGTTCATGATGCGAAGGGTTAAATAAGTAGTAGTAAGAAAATTTAATGTCGGTAAAGGATAGACCAAGTTTCACTTGTCTATTTCCTTCAAATTAAAAAAAAAGATAAAAACCATATTTCAATCTCCTTTCTCATTTTAATGAATCATAACTCTCAAGGTACGAACTTTGAGAGAAAATTATGTAAGAATTCAATCTGAAAGGCGAATGATAGTAATTTTCTGAAGAAAAACTATTAGCCTGCAACCATTTCTAGTACAAAAGATTATGCATGGCTCGATAGTAAACTATTTGCTACTAGTTCAGAAAATAGTGCTAATCCTTTCCATAGTTCAAAATACGCCGTTTTAATGGGGCCCGGAAAGCCGTGCTTTTGACGTTAAGAGGTTCTTAGAAATTGATAGCTTTATTACCCAGTACGATTACGTTTGCATGTATGTTTAAATATGGTAAAATGGTAACATTGCTACTAGGAATATGACGTAATTATGAATCGTAATGTTAAAATCTGCTAGTATAGCAGAAACTTCTGTCCAAGCACCAGAAAATATTTAAACTATTAGTAACTAACCAATATAGTGCGGCAATGAGCATATTATTGAATAAAGCATTTCGGAGAAAAGTATTGTCCTTTTTATGATGTAACATTAGTGTGCGTAAAAGTTGTACCATGGTGTTTGGCTAACTACATTTTTTTGCGCAACATAAACATGAAATTGTGAAAAATTCCACTATTATCTACGATATTTCTTCAGAGGAAGGACCTTTTCTAAATATAAAGTGTCAAACAACCAAAATAGTATCGAAAAAAGCATAAAGACTTTGAAACTGAAGTAAAATGGAATTTCATGGAAGATTTTGATTACAAAAATAAACAGTTAAATATATTTTAAGATTAATTAAATCTCAACTTGTCCACAGTAATCGATAAGTTACAAAATCCTACTTTTCTAAAAAAGTTATTTTCAGAGATTAATATTCATCGCCAGTCAATTGCTACTAACGGTGAAATTTACGCATCGGCCAACACGATCATAGCAGTAGCTGATACTGGTGATGTAAGTAGAGCAACAACTGGGCGACATAAAGCAGGCTTTATATGAACTAGCACAGTTGCAACATTTTAATAAAGTGTCTTCAGAAGAAATTACGCGAGTTACATTAGAAAAATTTTACGGCTCTGTACACAATTAGCACTGTTTACTATATACATACCGAACCATTTCTAGGTAATATATGTAGAATATTAGAGGAATATTAATTTAAGAAATAAAATAAGTATTGGTGGTGAAGTTGCTAAAATTATTCGAAAACGCAAAGGACCTACTTCCTTAAATTTTTAAACAGTTTCAAAAACAAAGCTGTAATATCGTTGCCCATTGGCCTAGTTCTTATCATGGCTCAAAGATTTTTAATAAATCCTTATTTGCGTAAAATCTTTAACTTTCGAGAAAGGTGTATTATTGAGGAATAACAGTTATGTACGCTTCAATGACTTACTAACTCCACTATTTGATGCCATTACAATATCATAGCGTGATTATAGTAAATCACACATAAGCAACTGGAACCTTTGAAAGGCATTGCAAAGGCTCCAGTTGCTTATGTGTGATTATTTTACTCCTAACGAATATATCGTTGACTACAGTTAAATACACAATAGCAGTTTTACACAACATAGATAATAACGAAAATGAAGAAGACAAAGCAGGCGTACCTGAAACGGGCTTCAGCAACTTTGTGGAACAATTGGATCCATATAATGACTTGGTATAACAATCTCCAGCAATTTTTTAAAGACGCTAAATTTATATTCGTTATTTTCAAAATCTCACATCATAAATAAACTTCTTAAATGCCATTTATATTTTATTTATGACTAGAAACTACAATTACAAGTTGAACTGTTAAATCAAATATTAATATCTAAAATTAGTTTTTAAAGGTAATCCCTAAATCTGCCATATTTATTTCGCGTATTAATTATTTTACTTTAGCGTCATAAATTCCATTTTCTTGTACTAGTAATAGCATTGCGTTTGAAAAGTTTCTTTTTTGGCTACTGCCCTTTTCGTTTCCGTGTACCGCTATTGATAGGAATTGACGGTTTTACGCGGATTATCACAGTCCCCTGACGAAATAGATTCTAATTCTTCATTATTTTGTTCTTTATAGTCAGCAAAGAAGTAAATGTCGATTTTATGGCATTCGGCGAGCGATGTGTCATTATGTGCTGGTTGCATCGGTAAAGTAAGTACCTTTCTGCGTTTTAAAGCAACAGCTTGGATTTTTGTCTTGCCCTTAAATTGAAAAATATTATTGTGCATCTTATTTAATATCAATAATGAATCACGTTTTTAAGCATTAAGCATCATTGTCCTTGTAAATCAGCAGTACATGTTACGCGAAAATGTACCTAGAACTTCCATACCAAAATTAATTATAATCTAACCAACAGGATAAAAGAAATACACATATATTTCCCTTTCTAACACGCTGTGAACAAATATTTCTATTTTGTTCCTCATCAGTACTGATGTAAACTCAACAATGTCCAAACAAAGCAACACCTTTCGTTCGCGGACGGTGATAAACGGACAAGTTCGTGTTTTATTTTGTCCTCAGCTTAGTGTAATCTCGGCATACAGGGCATTAGCACAGAATTATCAACTATGGCGTCATAAGTACCGGATGTTCTCGATTAAAGACACAAATTCAATAACAAAATGCTAAATAAGTGTTTTGAAAAACGTGCACAGTTCGATTGAGATTTTTGTTTTCCATCTCATGGCATATGTAAATCCAGTGACACTCTTTAATTTCATGGAAACGATACTAACCTTGTTATTTCAAATGTAACACCCTCCACATTACTATTGTTTTGGATATCCAATGAGAAAACCGTATTAGTGAATCCACATTTAGCATATGTATTCCAACTGTTTATTTCAATGTTCACAAAAAAGAAATTGAGGTGTAGGAATAGTTGAGCAAGGAACAAATTTGATAAAAAAATATTTATCCGATCTTTTAGAAAATTGTGGGATGTTTTAACCGAGATAATTTAGATGCAATTTCTATATAGACAATATAACATACAGCGCTCAAGTGACAATGAACACCAAGATGATAAACGCACGTAGTTTGGAACAGCGACCAGGATATTTTAGATAAGGCATTTAAAGGCACAGCAAAATAAGGGAAAATATTAGTAATAAAGTACTTATAATCATATACAATTGTGTGATACATGACAGACATGAAAACTATAATAAATATTTGAACTACATTCAGTGGATGTCTTTCCAAGAGTAATCATCTTTTTACCGTTTGGGAATTAAGGTGGCAGTGTCGCTATTTAAAGCTCCAAAACAAGCTTCTAATTCTATTTCTTAAGATTTTCAGAAATCACTACTCTTAAATTTTTTGCAGGTCACTCTTTAATCGCGAATGTTTAAATAAAAGTCTAGGTAAAGACTTGGTATATATCAAAATACCACTTCCTAACAGGCAACGTCGCAACCGCAATTTTAAGGTAAATTTAATTTGTTTGATCTTATATTAAACTCGAAAATAAAGAAATAGGATGAAAGCGTTTCTTTGGGAATAGCTATCGCTAAAGTTGTAGCTAAACATCTAAATGTGTAATTTTTATTAAGATTATTGGCATGAACTATATACGTTAAAAGCGATTCCATGTAAGGGAAATTGAAATATTTTGCGAAATCTTCTATGATAGTAAACAGTATTTTTAGAGATAGAAAAACATAAATACAATATTATTTGTACAAATTGAGTAAAGTGGAAATAAAAAATAGCTACGCCAATATTTTGTGGAATATCAATTGACATTTAATAATCGCTTGCCGAAGTCTGTGGATGCTATAACTCAAAATTGCCGTTGTTGTCTTTCTATTTCATTCCAAAAATGCAAAAGGTTCTTCTTTAATCCAGTTGTACTTGAACTTGGCAACCTGTTACGTTTGAATTTCATATGCCATCATAGATATTCGATAGGGTTTTGGTCGTGTGATTGGGTAAGTGTATCTAACCGCTCTGGCGCATTAAAATGTAACCATTATCTCACTTTACGAGGTATGTGCTTAGTTCGCATTTATATTGAAACCAGTACTATTGTGGGGTTGCTAAATGTTTCACGCTACTTTCCTAATTTTCTTTCAAAATTTCTAAATAGGAATCTTGATTCATTGTCGACTCGAGAAATACAAGAATTCCTCCTTAGCATTCATAGAACTCAACACCATTTCATGGCTTCCCCCATTCTTAATGGTACCATAAATTTTTTTTAAATGCAGTGTTAAATTTTCTCAATACAATTTGTTCCCCATCTTTCTCATACAGATTAAATTTATATTCTTCACTTAAAAGGGCACTATTCAAAAACTGATGATTGCTATTTTTAAATTAAAGTGGAAATTATAACCGCTCCTTTCAGTTTACTTTGGAAATAAATGTTTTTTTGCGAGGGATGCGATAATTGTAATCTTTTCTCTTAATGCTCCTAGAATCGTTTCCTTCGAAATAAACTTGATTTTGTGGGACTAATTTTAGGATTATTGCGTATTTGCTTCCAAATGTATAGCGAAACCTTTGTGCGCTAACAATTTTTTACGCCGCAACCTTATTTATTTTGAATTATTTTATCATATTTATATTTATTGGCAATTTAGTTTAGTGGATTGCAAGGGAACGTTTTTTTCAATGGTAAATATTTTGACTAATACAAGCTGGAGAAGCGATTGCATTTTTAAAATACGACACTATTCGCTAAGAGCTGTTGTAGTAAGATGAAAGAAAACACTGGACTAACAAATGTTAATTCCGCATACACCTGGGTGTATCAGGTTCAACAATAGTGACCAAACCATTCATACAGGCAGACCGCTAGTGAGACATCATGCAATAATAGATGAACAGGTTCGGTGACCTCCAACACCGAAGTTTTATTGAAATTGATATATATGAACCTTTAATACGTTTTAATGGCTTTTATAATACAGGTTCATTGGCTAAAATTAAATTTCTGAAGAAGTAAAACCTTTCTCTAAGGAGAAAAATGTATTACTAAACAGTTGGTTGACGATAAAAGTCTCTTATCGGAATGAAATAGCAGATGAGAACTAACTTCTTCTTAAAGCAAGGCAGGAATCTATTAACAAATTGCTTAAGAAAGTAAATGGTGGGTAACTGAATCGAAATTTCTGTTTGATGAATACTCCTTTCCAATGGATAACAAATTCCTGTTAAAAGTATATTTGGCAATGCAAAATAAATATTCTTCTAGCAAAGAAAAAGAGTTAGTGACACTAAGAATAGGAGAAAAATATAAGTACAATAAGCAGAGAGAAATTTCTGAGGAATGAATATTTGTCTTGACGAAAAAGGATGATTTATCAATAATCTTTGATACACGAATCCTTTTATCATAACTAAGTGGAAATAGAGAACACGCATTTTCTGGCATAGAAGAAATATTTTATGAAACTAAAAGGAGAAGAAGTAAAATTAGTAACCATATTTTTAAAGAAATAATTTTTTTTGATTAGAAATCAAATATCTATCGACAAACCCTGAATGCTGTGTCAAGGTCTTTTATAATAGTGAAATGGCAGTCGTGAACTAAAACTAAAAAAAGGAAAAAACATTTAATTGCTGTTACTTTTAATTACTTTGCATGCTATTCACCTGATTCACCAATTTTACAATAGAAATTTCCTTTTTCTTACGTAGGAGTTTATTGTCGCTTTCCCTTTAAGAATTAATTACTACAAGTATTTTAATAAACGATACTGAGCTTCCATCAATAATTTTGATGCATCTTTCTTCAATAAAATGTTATGATTAATTATTTAGGGTCGAGTGCGTTCGGGTCGTCGTTTTGAAGTACTATTTATATTAGCTGCAATAAACACAAGAAACGCTAAAAAATAGATGAATCCTTTTAGTGACGTTCAACACAAGAAGTAGCCAATAATGCGAAATAACTGTGAAAAATATGTGGTTAGTGTAGTTGTATTACGGCAGCATAATTCAAATTAAATAGATTACATTTAAAGTTGTTAAAATATAATTGTTCATAAATTGATAAATTCAAGGTGAAACCTAAAATTAAAGGTCAAACGGGACTAGTTTTAAATACAGATAAGTTGAAGAAAAAATATAAAATGTAAATAAGGTGCTCAAAAGTGGATATATGAGGGTGGTCTGAAAACTAAGGCAAGTAGTACAAAAGAAGGTGCTTTATTCAAGTCTTTTACATTTATTTTTCGAGATAGTCCACTTTCAACTCAATTCACTTGTTCTAACGATATTCAAGTCGTTTAAGCCTTTACTATAATAGGACGAATCAAACGCCTCAAAATAATCATTTTTTTCTACAATCACTTCCTCATTACATGAAAATCTCTCTCTACCTAGCCATTTCTTCAAGTTTGGAAACAAGAAAAAGTCAGATAGAGCTAAATCTGAACTGTAAGATTCATAATGAAGTATTTAGAATTGTAATTCAACTAATTTTGCCGTGACAATGTTCGATGGATGAAACGGTGCATTGTCATCATGATACAACACTTTCTTTCTTGCCAAATACGCTCAATTTTCTTTAATTTTCAATCAGCTGGTCGAATAATGACGCGTAGTGCCCGCCTGCGATTTTTTTGCCCTATTGCAGTTACTCTATAAAGATAACATCATGAGAATCCCAAAATACGGCATCTATAACTCTGTTAGCTGATGGAACCACTTTTGCTTCCTTCGGTGCACTGAAACCGGCTTCTATCCATTGTTTGGTTGAATTTTTGTATCAAAAGTGTAGTGGTGTATCCATGTTTCGTCAATGGTAATAAATTATTGCAAAAATTCGGCGGGATTATGCTTAAAAAGCGTCAAACAGTACTCAGAAGTTGTTACGCGCATTTTTTTATGGTCCACAGTTAGCAGACCCATCTTGCTGACAACTTTCTCATACCCCAGGGTCTATATAAGATATGACCATCAAGTTCTTTAGATATATCTATAATGTCTGCTGTCACGCGTACCTTTAATCGACGATCAGCTAAAACAAGATCATGAACTTTGGTGAGAATTTCGTCAGTGGTAGCATCTTTCAGTCAACCTGATCTTGTTTCGTTTTTAGTACTCATACGTTCACGTTTAAATTCATTCGCCCAGAAACAAACTGTCTTAAATTATAGCGCAGATTCGCCGTGAACATTATCTAACACTTCTTTAACTTGTTTGAGTTCTCTCCCGTCGATATGGAAGTGTATAATCACAGTACAAAATTCTGTTTTGTTTATATTCACAAAACAACTTAACACGTTTACTTTAAACGACTATAAGTGGCAAACGACGCAACGTATTTGGCTGAAACCTTGACAGCTATCTTATAACATATGATAAATGACACGTATGTGTAGATTATAGCGCCATCTCTACGTTACTACGTCACTAATTAGACCGCACTCGTATTTAACTTGCATATAGACCGCTACTGGTACGGTAAGGGTAAAGATATTAATTTAAATAGAATATAAACTCATACCGGAAAGATTTCATGAGAACCTTTGGTATATATATATATATATATATATATATATATATATAT
>JAHWXV010112999.1:0-10005 GCA_024586415.1 Phrixothrix hirtus
ACACACACACATACACACATACACACAACCACACACACACACATACAACACACACACAACCACACACACACACATACAACCCACACACATACAACACACACACATACAACACACACACATACAACACACACACACATACAACACACACACATACAACCCACACACATACGTTATAACGCAAAAATTTCAGTAAGCATTTCACAATTAATAGAAAGCATTAGGTGATTACTAACATTAAATTACATATAAAATATGTATTCTCAATTTGGCCTAAGAATGATGCACCTTCTGTTTCTTATGAACAATCAATAGAAGTGAATGTATAGCAAGTTGATCACTTACTTGTTGTTGAAAATGGCATGCCAAGCACTAGAAGATATGTTAAAGCTATCACCTATGATGGGAAGACATCTTGGACCAATTACCATATATTATCCATGACAACTACAATATCAAATGGGTGGACCATTGAAGAAAAAGCAATAGCCTAATACTGGCTCTATGTGGGGATGCTATAGCCATTCTACAAGCCATACCAGATGATCTGCACAATAACTTCAATTATCTTATGTTAAGATTAGAAATGTGATAAACATTGTCTAGTTCAGAAATTGAGTGCAGACAATTTGAAAATGATATTGCACAGTTAATGAGAATAGCATACCTAATAACTCTGGAAAGTTTTATTGAACAAATTGGGATTCAAACATTTGTGGATGATCTTCGGGATTCCAAAATACAACAGACACTTAGCATTGTTAAAACAAACCAGATAGTATTTATATTAATAGAACAATTGCAGGAAAAAATTGCTAAATGCAACTGTTCATGATGAAATTGTTATAGATTGTGAGCTCAGTTATAGGAAATTAACACATCACTTGCCAATATCTGTTATTGAGTAACCTGCTATATTGGGTATGGATATAATGTTTGAGTTTGGCTTTGCCTTAAACTTGAAAAATAGCATCATACAGGTTGATGACTAAGAAATACCCATTAGTTGATGAGATGAACACACAATAAAACTGATCCTAGTAGAAGAGGTGATCTTACTGCCAAGAAGTAAAACAATAGTTCTGGATGAACTGGATGTAGACTTCCAGGCAGGATGTGTAGGAATCGTAGAAACCAACAACAAATATTGGTCATGGTATTTCTAGCTGGAAGATTGTTGATCAAGGCCAAGGAAAAAACACCTGATCACTTGATAAATGTTAATAGCTTCCAAATGACTAAAAAAAGGAACTATGCACACCTATCCCATTCGTGGTAAATTGCACCAAAACCTGTAAAAAATTTATCCAAGCTGCATGCCATATTTGAATCCTTAAACAATGGTTTAACCCATGAGCAAAAGAATAAATCCAACAAATTGATCTAACAATATTCTGACATATTTGCCACAGATAATGGTTTGAAAGGAAGAACAAATGTTGTGATGCACAAAATAAATACTGGCGATGCCCAACCAATACCTCAGTGATCAAGTAGGCTGCCTTATCCAAATGAGAGGAAGCTAAATAGATAATCAAGGACATAACCCATGAAGGTATAATAGAGCCATCTAGTAGTCCTTGGGCATCGCCAGTTGTACTGGTTAAGGAGAAACATGGTAGCACTCAAATCTGAACACCAGGAAAAGACAGCATTCTCCTTTGGATCTGGTCTCTAGCAGTTCACAGTGATGTCCTGTAGCCTGTACAATACACCAACGATGTTTGAAAGGCTAATGGAGTTGATCCTTAGATGGTTGTCATAGAAAACGTGTCTAATATTCTTGAACGATGTCATAGTTATTGGAAAGTCCTTCAATCTTGAAGAGGTATTTTAGAAACTGCAAAGTGCATATCTACCACTTTGTCTGAAAAATGCAACTGGTTTCAAAACAAAGTGAAATACTTGGGCCATGTGATTTCTGATAAGATGTGGCAGCTGATTCAGAGAAAATTCAGGCTGTATAAGAGTGGCTACAACCAAATGATAAACATGAATTACGAAGAATGTTAGGGTTGTACATGGATTTGCAAAAATCACAAAAACCCTTACAAAACTTAGTGAAGAAGACCAACCATATTTATGGAACAATAGCTGCCAGAAGTCATTTGAAACACTTAAACCAATTTTGGTAACTGGTACCCTAGAATAGGATCTTAAATACCAAGGCCAATCACATTGTTGTCAGGGCGGCGCTATTGCAAATCCAAAATGGACAAGAACGAATAATTGGATATTTTAGCAAAGTGTTGTCCAAACCTGAAAGGAACTATTGTGTTATGTGCAAACAATTGTTAATGATGATAAAGGCTGTTAAACACTTTTACAAATACCTTTGTGAATGAAATTTTTTATTGAGAACTGATCATGCAGTGTTGAAATGGTTCCTACAGTTTACGAATCCAGAAGGCCAAATAGTGAGATGGATTGAAGCAATCATCGAAATACTAATTCCTTGTCAAGACAGCCATGCCCAGATGATTGGTGGTTCTGAAAAACATAGTAGTAGAAGTTTTGCAACAACAACATGATGGTCGATTAGGAGGGTATATGAGAGTAAAGAAAACTCTGGAAAAGGTCCATGTATGAATTCATATTATCGAAATCAAAAATACCATATGAAAATCAAAATTTCACGATGCTGACTTTAACTATAAATATGTAGTAACCACGGCAACAAATTCAAAGTAGGAAAATATTAGAATATCGCAAAAACTATTCATTTTAACTATAGAAAAACCTGGTACCATTTAATAGAGAAAATATTTCTGCATCTTCTGACACCAAAAAATATGGAGCAGTCCATTTAAAATAAAGAAGTTATTGGCCTTTGAATTTTATAATATTTAATATAAAATTATGAATTAGTGCAATTTTAATAATTTTCAAGAAACTGACTTTCAGCTATCTACAAATCTGTTCAGATCTTAAAACTATCAAATTTTCCAACAATTCCATGATTTTTCAATTCTGTCGCCACCCTGTCTGCAACGTTTCTAGTCTCTTTCCTATAAATGTGCGTTTTGAAATTCCTTGAATTGCTGCCAAAATATTTCTGCACCATATTAATTAATTTTTAAATATGCCTCTTTAGATAGGGCTATCATACAAATAATTAAAACTTTTAGTATCTGACTTTTTCCATAATTATTTTAAAATGGAAAAATCCTTCAACCCAGTAATAAATTTATCTTTCACATATTCCTCCAATGAATTACCAAAATTACATGGAACTGCTACATATTTTATGTTAGCAAACCATTGATGATAGACTTTTCATCCTACTTTAAATGAATACTTCATTTCAGAAGTTCCCCAGATGCCAGTGTGCTATAATTGGCATAAAAACAGGAATATTTTAAAAAATATTACGTTTGGTCCAACAGTGTCATAAGTAGCCAAAATTTTTCGAATGGTTTTACTTATATATCATGTGAACTCTATATAATGCAAATAAAATGTAGCTATTAGCAGATACATGTAGTAATTGAGATATTTCATCATCGTCAAGTTTTTTATCAATCTTTGTTTGTATTTGCTGTCTCTTCCCTATTAAAGTGGTAAATTTAACCATTATACATAAACTAAGATTTATAACACGTTTTAAAACAAATTTGAAAACCAACTAGAAAATTTTGTTATTTGGAAATGCCTATATAATATACACAACATACAATCACTGCCAAGTTAAATAAGGTAACTAAAACATCCAATATGCTATCACAGCATCTGTGCATGGTCAGCACAATAGAGAGGACGTCGAGTATGCCACGTGTGCATGGTCGGCATTGAATGTGTTAATACATTACTTTTATCAATTAACTATTTATTGTTGAATTTTATTTCATTTTTTTCCAAACCGTGTTGAAGATATTATTTTTAAAAAGCCACACAATTAACCTTTTCAGTACCTTATTGTAATCATGGTAAATGTGCATTTAAGTACCGTGGTTCACACAGTTACATCTTGACACATTCTTAAGTATATTATGAATCAAATGTCTGTATGCTGCAAGACAGCAATGAAATCTGATATTGATGAAATCTTAATTTGATAGAGTGTGGTCATGCCTTTCAAGCGCTTACATTGGTTTAAGTAAATGTTGAAGTATGCATATTTTAGAGGCAGTATTGATGTTGAATCTTAACAGTGACTGTAACGATCTTGACTGTGAAGAATATGATATATTGAAACTCCTGTTTTTATAAATTAAAAGAAATATAAGTAATTTGAACCAAAATATACTGTTTACAGACGTTTATGTTCAACAATGATCACACCATAAATCTGATATACAGCAGAATCCTAGCAAATACAACCTAAAATCAAAGAGGTTAACAAGGTTTCTTACTATGTTTATTTTGCAAGTGTCATAAATAAATTACTTTGAAATGAAATTGCATAAAATTTGGAAATTATGTAGCTCAAGCTTGTATAAAGGGATGACATATAAACTATTTTAATAATTTTTCACAATTTACACAATGAAAATGAGATAATTTCTTTCAAAAACAGAGTTTTCGCTGAGTAAAATATATCTGTTTTTGAAAACGATTTGTATGCAGAGAATTGGAATGCAATACCTGAATTTCATAAGATTGACCATATTCTTTAATTGGTTTATCAATATTTTCAAATTTCATTTTAATAAGTGCATATCATTGGTGATCAAAGATAAAAATACTAAATTGCCTAATAGAACTTTGCCTTGGATTAATAGTGTTGTATTAATTTCACAGTCAAATTTAATCCTTTAGTTAATGTTGATGTTTTTACATAAAACAAATTTATTGACAAAAAATGAATAATTTATTTTTGTTGAGAGATTGTATTAGTGAAATTATTGTTAGGAACCTACTTACTTTTATGATCTATAAACTATCATGTTATTTGTAATATGGCTGCTGCTACAAACAACCTCTAATCATTTAGTTTATTCTTACTTGTTGGCTGAATATTATCTGCAGATTCATTAATGTTCTTTTTTGTGTATTTTTATTTTGATTTTTGAGAACTAAAAGTAAACATTTCGAAAAAGTTATTCAGTGTATCTATACATCATTGTTTTAAAATATTCAATAACAAAAGAGTTAAGGGACCTCTGTATACTAAAAGATAATTATCCTGCATTTATTATTCATTTGCAAAAAAGAAACATCATGACAGTTAAAAAAAGTGAAAAGCAAATACTATCAAAGTAAAATCTTCTGTTCAGATAATCCAACCAAAATTGCACGGAGTACAGTAATCAAATTATCATGTGAATGGAATAAAGGGGCTTCTTACACCATCCGCATTTAATCTCAGCATGTGCCCCACACTTCTTTGAAGATTATCACTATTGTGAAAATTACAACCCCTAACTTGTACCTTGATAATTAGTTTTTATTATAAACAAGGATATCTGTTTACATTAGGTGCCTTGTTCGTTTTTTCAAACAAGCAACTAGTAAAACAGTCAACCACATATAGCATAATAATAATAACCTACATAATACATTTGTAGATTTTCACATTGATTTCTATCCTAATTTACAATAAATAAGGATATCCTAAAGTGACACCGTGCAAATTGTAGGTACATTATGACCTGTAGAGCTCAATTTTACCTGAAAATTTTGTTCAAAAACGATTTTTAAATTTTGAGGATTTAAATTATATAATTTGCTCTAAATACTAAAATACTAAAAGAAATTTTGAATGGAACGATAGTAAACAACACATACTACAGCAATTTGATATGCTTATAAAAACATGCAGTGTTTTCTTATGACATGCTTGTAGGAATATGACTTAATAAAAGTTCTTTGCCCTAGTTTACTTTCTTTAAAATAATAAAATGATTTTAAGTTAGCTGTTACCCTTTAATATTTAATTTTTAAACATATTGATTGTTTTATTTCTTGCTAGCAAAATTATTTGTATTTATTAAAAACACAAGATTCTAAATTGTTTTATCTTAAATGTTAGACATGAAATTAATACAATTAAGTTTGTTTTAAAATTTGTAATGTGTTCAATGGAGATACTCTAAAACAGAATATGCGATTCTTTTTACACCGATCAGTAACAAAATTATTCCCTAAAAATTATTGTTGTAAACAAAAAGAACAACTGGAAAATACATTTGTATTTATTTATTTTGCTTTGCAAAAATGATTTCTAAATATTTCGCTTACCTGTTAGATTTGTGTACTGGAGATTGAGTAATATTATTCTAAAATATATCAAGTAACATAAAATTCTTTTAACGTTATTTTCTGGAATAAGTATTTTTAGAAACAAACATGTGCTCCTAATTTAATATATACCGATGAATAATACACATCAAGGACAATGATATTACTATCCAGCACAGTGCACATAAAGGGTTGAACTTAATACTATAATTGTTAATATTTCGAAAAGTATATGTTTTTGAAAATATTTCACAACCAAACAGGTCATAAGGTACCCACAGTTTACATGGTGTCACTTATTTTTGGAACACCCTATATTTGCAATGACTTATTTATTTTACCTTCCCAATAAGCTTCAAAGGTACCACTATAAATTATTTTTATCATGATATAAAGCACAATTATGGTTTCTAAATTTGTTAATTCAAATATTACAAATTGTATTTGTTTGTGATATTAATGAATTCCTATTTTCACCCCAATTTCAAGTGTGTTGCTGTTTAAGTAATAAAAATATACATTTCCTATCAGAATATATAGATATATTTGTTAAACAGACGAATTTAGTGTACTATCTAACATAGATTTTTTTAACATACTTTTTGAATTTGTAATCAGATTTTCAATTAGATGATATACAGGATTACTGGTAGTTGGATACATTCCTTTGGGGATCTGATAATGCAAGAGGTAAGGAGTAAATTTAACCTAACATGTATCATACAAAATCCAGTCGGTTTTGAGATATTTCGATTTTAATTTTTTTTTTAAAAGTAGTTCTTAATGTCTTAAATTGTAATTTTCAAAAATTGTACCTTAAATTTGTGGAACTTTTTGACTGTAATACTTGCTCAACACTATAATCTTCCATTTGAAATCAAAAATATCCGAAAGCACTATAAACTCGTGCAAATTTCAAAAGAAAAACTTTTAAAAAAGTTACTTTTCAAAATTAGGAGTAAATATTTTTTTAGTTATTTAAACAAAAATATTAACGGAGCTTACGTAAATACTATTTTAAAAACTTCCTTATTATAATAGCTATCAAACAAGGTATAAGTATCAGAACCAACCTTTTGTAGTTACAAAAAAAAACAATAAAAACGAAGCAGGCAACAAAATTTCTCATAGAATATGCTATTGTTTCTATGTGTTTTTGGTTAAAGCAGGCGGATAAACAATAAACATGACAGTCTACTGCCATTTTGATTATAAAAGTAGTGTTTGACAACTTTTTCTTCACTTCGAATATTGTATTAGATATTAAGTTTGTTGTTAAATATTTTTATTGTTGTTTTTGTTGAAGTTAATAAGTTTTTTGTTATTTTTTGTGTTTTCATTATTTTGTTGTGATATGGCTGTGTATAGCAATGCAGAATATGCTGACATCTTGTTTGTCTATGGATATTGCGATGGAAATGCTGCTGAAGCTCGTCGGGAATATGAACATCGTTTTCCTAACCGTCGTAAATCAAATGTTCATGTATTCAGTATGACCTATAGAAATATCGCGGAAACTGGTTCAGTTAAATGTAAATGAGGTGACTATATATCAACTAGGTGATGAGGAAGACATACTGAAGCATTTTGAAGAGAATCCAAGCACTTCAACTATCAAAGTTGCGAGGCAAACTGGTGCATCACAATGGAAAGTTTGGTCTGCTATATGCGAAGCTGGATGCCATCCTTACCATTATATTCCTGTCCAAGGCTTACAGAATGGTGACCCTGTAAGGAGAGTAGAATTCTCTCGCTACATTTTAAATTCAGATGCTGAAGATAGAAATTTTCTGACCAACATCCTATGGACGGACAAATCTAAATTTAATCAGGAGGGCATAACAAATATCCATAACTTACACTACTGGGCTGAAGAATGTCCACATTTCGTAAGGGAGACTAGTTTTCAAAGAAATTTTTTAGAAAATGTATGGGTGGGAGTGATTGGCCACTTTTGAATAGGACCTTACCTCTTTCCTGAAAATTTAAACGGGAAAATCTATGAAGGTTTTTTAGAAAATCATCTACCAAGTCTTTTGGAAGATGTTCCCTTAGATGTCAGAAGGCAAATGATTTTTCAGCACAATGCACAGTTGGTTAAATGTAGATTCTTGCCAATAAAAATTAAAACAAAACAAATTTCTTGTTTTTTAGAAGGTTCTAATGTATATTTAGGTTTTGAAGAACAAAATAACTGTATGATTTCATGTTGAACATAATTTAATTCTTTTCTCAATTATTTATGTATATATTGTAAAAAGACATGAAGTACCTATAACTAAAATGAAACTAAATAATGGATAAACGACAAACATTTAATTTTCTAATATAGAAACTTTATTCTACAATTTTTTAGTCAATATCGGAATCTTCCAAATCGATTTCATTTGAATGACCGATACTGAACTCATCAGATGTATTTATCGAAGATGATAAAATGGGAAGTGCAGGATCTGACAATAGTTTCAGAACATTTTTATCAAGAGATTCGTGATAGGAGTGAATAAAATAATTTAACTTAGACAAGCTTAATATTAGTGGGTCTTTAGAGAATAGCTGGGAATTGAATAAATCTGTCATTTTCATGAGAAAACTTTCTGATATATTCCCTGTGTTTTTTAAAGTCTTTGTTTCTTGATTCGAGAGCCTCTTCAGGAAACATTCCAATTGGGAGTACTGCTGTTTTAATAATGTCACCCATACAGCTCCACATATTTTTCAGCAGTCTGCCTTGTATACTCTCTAAAGGCATCTACATTTACTGTGTAACCACAAGACATTGTTCGTAATATTACAGACAATTTATCAATTAGTTGCTCATCAATACCAGTTAGAGAGGTCACGAGAATATCAATAAGTAACCCCATTTGGTTTCTTAATTTTTCTCTTACAAGTTTTTTACGCTCATTAACTGCTGCCTTCTTCTCTGCACTATCTTGGATCTGCCATTTCTTTATGTTGAGATGGTAAGATATATGAAGTAAGGCTTTGAAACACCTTATCCAGGCATGTAAAGTGGAGCCTCCAAACTCCAAATTTTGCACCTTTGGAACACGCTTCCAAAGTTCATTCAAGTTGTTCATGACTTTTGGAGTTGCTCCACAGATACCACATGTTTGTGAAGATGAATTGATTATTACCCCAAATATCTTACCATCTATCATGGTTTACTTAAAGCAATGATTAACACTAATTTCTTGATTACCAAGAGAAACACTGGTAGGTTTAATGTACCTTATTTGATTTTCTACACTTTCAATTTCTCTCTTTTTGAGAATTCGTTGGTTTCCTTTTCAAAAATAAACTTAATTGGTCTGCAAAACCTTGTCAATGATGGGTGAGGATTGTTCTAAAGGATTACGTGATTACTTGTTTGTAAGCGTAACAGAACAACACTTATGGTGAATAAAAACGAATCTGTGCGAGAGTTATGTCCTCCAGAAAACTTCTGTTTGTATTGGGTTGGCAAATAAGTTCGTTCGGTTTTTTAGTCGGAGTAGGTTTACTCGTTCTGCTATCTCTTTTCCACAGCGCTCTCGCACAACACCCTTGCGCAACTGAAAAGCGACGTTCCACCTAACCTATTTGTAAACATACGCCGGTTAATACCAGAGTATTGTGTGTACTGCAAGGTTGCAAATATGGAAGAAAAGAACGTCCATATTCGCCATATTTTACTTTTTTATTTCAAAAAAGGCAAACGAGCTGCGGAAGCTCATAAAAAGATATGTAATGTGTATGGGGACGATGCTTTAACAGAACGTGTGTGTCAAAAATGGTTTGCCAAATTCCGTTCTGGAGATTTTGATGTTAGTGACGCGTCCCGTT
>JAHWXV010113059.1:0-12997 GCA_024586415.1 Phrixothrix hirtus
TCATTGTTAACGAATATTAATTATTTTATTTGATTACACTGTGAAAATTACTTATTTATTTTTGTCAATAAATTAGTATAACAACCTGTACTTTCAATTCCGCCGTTAACCGAATCAAACAGTAAATAAAAGTTCGTTTCGTGACCGAAGTTAGAGCGACGTCATTTAGTATGAACGACGTCCGTCGCAAGAAAACCTTTCCCACGTCACTCCGGCCGCCCGAAACGTCGAAGCAGGATTACAGACAACACGAAGAACCATCTCTCACGACTAAGAGCTACCACCGGGTAGAACGCAAGTTCTTAAATTCCTCTTATGCCGTTCAGTAAGAACTGAAACGTTACAAAGTATGTTAATAGTAACATATTCAACTTCAAGAAATATCACCGATATAGTATTAAATCAAAAATTCCTATTAAATATTTGTCACTTCATGTAAAAGACATAAAGTAACTTCAATATTCTTAAAATTATCAATACTGTAGAGATAAAAGACCATAACTGCAACATGATTATTAAAGGATTTATAAAAATTTATCAACAAAAGCTTGTTAATGTTGTTACAAAACAATATATTTAACTGGAAAGTAAATCAGAAATCAGGTAAATATTTTTGATAACAACTTTTATATTATAAACCTGTTTATTAATTGATGGGTTTAGTAACCTAAAAGTAAGAATATGCTTCAGAATAATAATTCCCTGTCTTCTTATGCACATCTGCTTTCATTACCAACTTGTTCTAAGCATTAAGAATAACCTTATTTACGATTTGCAATTGAATATGTGCTAACCATCAAGATTTTACTCAAGTAACCAGTGTGATTCTAATTAAACGGCAATGAACTATTTAACAGAAAGTTTATTAAAAACAAAAACTTAACGTTATACACAATTCTCTAAGATAGATCTGATTGTTTCGCTTCGTGCGGTCTTTCAAATGTTTACAAATAAATTTCTTACCTACTGTTAATTTCTATGTCTTAAATAATTCAAAGTTCAACTTTAGCTTAAATTAAAGCCAGAAATTTTCTCTCTCTTTTAATTCCTAGTTCTTCTTATCTTAGTTCGCAACGTTACGCAGATTTTCAGCAATTTCTTAAATAACTTATTATAGCTGCAATTAATATTTCGCTGATCTTGTGTACCAGAAAATTCCTTAACCTTAATACTTATGACTAAACATTTTATTCTGCACTTATAACTAAGTTATTTTTATGCAGCAATTTAGCCTACATTATTTTCTGTTTAAAATTATTTTAAATAATCCCGATTTCTTAATTTCTAGTTTTCCTGGTTTCCTTAATTATTTTAAAGTATTTCAGACATACTGCCATCTTCTTAAGTTAGACTTAATTTAAGTTGGCTTGGCATTTCTTGTGTTATTTGATTTTTCTGTTGTTGTCCACTTCCGTTTTCCATGCTGTTCACCGTTGCTCTCAACGGTGTCACCTCAAATTGGTCATCTGCTGGCTTCCTTTTCTTTTTTCATTTATTCCACCCTCATGTCACTGCTTTCGATGCCATTATAAATATTGTGAGTATTATTACAATACTAAGTCCGCCGACCCCCGCTGCATGCTTATGAATTTGTGTTAATGTTGTGTCGTCCATGTCATCTGTCATCTCTTGTTGTTTACTCCTTGCGTTCAGAAATTGTAATTTATTTATCGGTTTAATTTAAATAACTTGGTCAGTTTATGTTCGTATTTATTTAGCAAGTTCAAGTTTACTGGCCTTACATATTCCGCAACAACCTTGACATTTATTTGTTGTATTGCTTTAATGATTGATGATTTGTACTGGCACAGTTTTGTGTTATTTTTATGTCCTGTAACATTTAGTGTTACATCTTGCCGACTTTCAGAACAGATCACGCCTCTCACTTTTTGGTGCTATAAATAGCCACGTACTTCCGTCATACAATTTTTTCCATATTAACTGTTTTACTCTTATTTGATTCATTTTACATTCTTGCTCGTCTTTTCTCCAAGATATATGATCTATTTCACAGTTTGTAATGTACATATGCCCCGAATCATGTGTAACTTTTTGTGAATAATTAAGGTAGTAATTTTAAAGTATAAACTCGATGCTGAAATAGGTCATAGTCACATTAACTGTATATATTTAAATCATTAAAACCACAACTTTAGTTGAATACTAACAGAACATCCTGTATATGATTCATTTAATTGTTACTTATATAATTACTGAGCTTTAACCGATTATCATGTCCTATTTGTTTATTTTTACATTTTAATTACCGTTGCATTTATTAATATTAAGATTAGATATATATTAATGTTTCGTGTATCAAATAATAATCAAATAGTTCAAGATACTTAACCACAGTCAACAAAACATTACCTGTGTAGGTTAAGGGATTTGAACTCTGGGCATAAATAATACGAATGTTTCGGGCTGATTAGATAAGCGTATGTGAGTTTTAACCATTGATGGACATTTTTAGGTTATATAAATCAATTTAATTACCTTATTCTAATTCAGATGTAGCCTATTTATTTAAGGATTAATTTATATTTATAACCGCTATATTATGTATAATTTTGATTCTTTTAATCCATGTAATTTAGCCTGTAATACTATTTTTGTTATTTACTTTCAATTAGGAACAGTATGATAAATGTTTGTTACTACTGTTTCAAGCACATTAAATTATGCATCCGATGTATTGATCAATTGTAGAAAATGTCAATTAAGCGAATTTAAGGTCTAGAAAGTTGTTTCTCCTTGAAGTCGTAGATAACCATTTTATATAAAAGCTCGCATCGTAAGGTTGGATTTTAGAGCAATTTCTACCGCCAGAGCAAGTTGAGCTGCTAATCGAGTAATTTAACATTATAGGGCATAGTTCAATCGAGTAGAAAATTAGTTCTATTCATAAAGTAAATTTCAAAACTGTTAAATTTGCAAAATCCGTAATGTTTTGATTATCTTTTATAATTAAAATTTAAAGCCAACGAAATAATCGTATTTTAATACAGGCCGCATCCTTCCAGAATTTTAAACGCTCTGTTACGATATCTAACGCAAAGACCACAAAGATTGTTAACCCGCAAATTTTGTTTTGAATTCAGTTATTAAGTCGAAATATTCTATTCTATTTAGCTAAGGATTATTTATTCAGACACTCGCCGTAGTGTTGAAAAGCATTCCGGATTCTTTCCGCAAAGATGTTGAGAGAACACCGTTTTGGCTTGATCTCTCGCAGTGATAACGTGGAACGTGTCGCTCTTCACCATCTAAATAGGCCTAGGTCAAGGATAAATAATCCAGCACCAAACAATAAATACCTAAATTAAAATATACACGCGAAAAGAACACTTTTAAAATAATTCTAACCGTTAACACACAACAATACACAATCGCCATCTTGGTGGACATGATCCGTTAGATCGATCATAACAATTGTAAATAATAGTATAAAAGTGTATTTCCACAACACCTATCATATGTAATTAAAAGAGAAACAACCGCTAGCTGATTTTAAAGGGTTTACACCAAAAATAAAATCCAAATGTTGTAGAATTGACTTTATTATGTTTTATTAAATGGTTTTTCTGTTATAAACTCTTATTACTGAGGTATAATTATACAAACAATTAATAAAGGATTATATTACAAAGGTAATATAACCACAGTTCATGTAAATACTTACAAATACAAAATAAATAAATGTCAAAGTGCAGCACAGTTTAAAAATGGCAAGCATGCAAATATCCTGAATTTAAGAATTAATTACAAATAGTTTAAATTAAAATAAAGTAGATTTACAGTCCTTCATAATTAAATACAAATAAATCTAATATTTTGAAGGTGTACACCGAGCCCATTAAGAAATAGAAAAGTATATTTAGCTTAAGAGCTACAACTTAAATAAAAGTCAAAGGTGATAATAGAGCAAATTACAACTAATGTCACGACAGAAATGTATATACAGGGTGTATAAAACTAAAAATAGTTAAAAACCTTAAACCAGTAGAATCTATAAGCTCCAATTCAGACTGGGAAGCAGCTGTGTAAGTAGTTTTAACTTGTACATAATCAACGTAAGTTTTAGACAGAAGCCGTAGAATCCAACGTACAGTTCTAGACCCAAACTCCGACTTTTTGAGCAAAATCTGAGGAAATCGTAACACTGGTCAAGCATCCCCGATATAAGTTTTAATGATTAAATCAGAGCACGTTACAAGTGTGGATTGTCTTCTATGTTGTTTATTACTTCCGGTGTACTTAAAAACTTTGTTTCTTCCATTTTCGCTCTGTCTTTTTATCCCATTCTACCTTGAAATATTCTTGTAAATTATAGTTTACTGCTACGACTTCCTCCGTTATCTCCATATACGAAAGACTTCCATCTGTATTTCTGAACGGTATCGCTGTTATCGCAATTATTTCATACTATTTTATTTCGATAATTGCAAAACGTCCATTTACGGTTATTTCGTCCGCAGTTTCATTCACCTTTAGTCTTTGTATTGGTTTTGATAATAAGTTTTCATTTAAATATCCCAAATAGATGCTTGATACTTGATACGTTCTCAATATCTTTATGCTCAACTTGCTTTCATTAATTGCTTTATATCATTTTTCCATCCCACAAATGTTTTCCATCTTTATGGTTCAGCTCTAATCCATCGTAACGTGATCATTGAATCTGACCACGCTACAGTTTTGACTTTGTGAATTTTTAATGCTGTTCTGATCTTTCTATTAATTTGGCTAATAATGTTGCCCCACATAATTCCAATTGCGGTATGGTTCTTTTTCATTTACTTGGTGCCACTTCTGTTTTTGCTACTAGCAATTCAATTTTCCATCTTCCATTTTAATTCTTCGTTCTTGCATACACTACTTCCCCATATGCTTTTTCCGATGCATCACAAAATCCGTGCAATTCAGTTTCTGTTTGTGTGGTGTAACCGATCCATCTTTGTATTCTGATTTTTTCTAATTCCATTAATTCTGTTCTAATTTTTTTTCATTTTGCTTCAAGTTGTGCTGGTACATCTTTACCCCACTCAATTTCTTTCTTCCATAATTCTTGGATTATTAATTTTGCTGTTACAATAACTGGTGCCAACCATCCTCACAGATCAAATAATTATGCTGTCTTCGCTAAGATCAGTCTTTTTGTCCATTTTGTATTCTTTCCTTGCTTTGCTTTGAACAAAAATTCATCTCTTACTGGATTCCATTGAATTCCTAATGATCTTCTTGTCCCTTTTTGTTCATCTCCTTTTGCTTCCTTTATTTTCACCATCTTCTTGACTACCAACTCTTATGGAATTTTATACAATACTTCTTGGCTATTACTCGACCATTTTCTCAGCATAAATCGTCCTAGTTGTAATAATTCCATTAATTCTTTACACTGTTCTACATCTTCTTGCCCATTTTGCGCCCCTAAGATCAAGTCATCAACATAGAAGCCTTCTCTCAGTTTATGTGCTGTACTTGGATATCTTCTTTCTTCTTCTTTTGCTAAAGTTTGCAAGCCCTTAATTGCTAAGTATGGTGCTGCTTTCGTTCTATATGTTACTGTTGTTAGCCTGTATTCTGCTAACGGTTCTGTCGTACTTTCTCTCCATATTATTTTTTGGAAGTCTTGGTCTTTTTCTTTTACTTTTATCTGGTGGAACATTTTTTCGATGTCTGCTGTGAATGCAATTTTATGCTTCCTCTATCTCAGTATTATGTCAAACAATTCTTCTTGTAATCTTGGCCCTGTGTGCATTCTGTCATTTATGCTCTCCCCGTTTACTGCTTTGCTGGAGCCATCAAATAGTACTCTGAATTTCTCAGTTGCTTGCACTGCATGGTGTGGTATGTAATATCCTTGCTTTTGATTTACTTGCTTCATTTTTACCATGCGCCCTAACCGTTCGTATTGTTTCATGAATTCTTGGTACTGGTTTTCGTACTGCTTTTCTGCTTAAAACTTCTTTACTGTCTGTAGCAATCTTGTTACTGCTTTATCTCTTGATTATATTAACTATTTTGGATTCTTTTTCCATGGAATCCCAACTACAAATGACCCATTTTCTTTTCTTGTGTAATTTTCTTCAATTTTTTTCTCACAATCTTCATATTTTTCTGTTCTTTGTCTTTTTTAGAGGCAATTCTTCTAATTGCCAAAATTTTGCTAGATCATTTGTCTGTATTGTCATATGTTTTTTACTTCAATGGCTTTTTCTTCCTGTTTTGTTATTATTCCAGATAATATCCAACTTAACGTTGTTGTTTGTGGTAATAACCCTTTCCCGTCTGTTTGTATTATGCCTTCTACAATTTTGCCATAATTTTCTGCTCCTAATAACACATCAATCGGCCCTGGGTCGTTATACGTTGGATTCGCTAATATAATGTTGTTCCATTACTCTTTTTTGTTTTAACGATCTTGCTGGTAATGACCCTGTCAGCTTAGGTAGTATTAAAGCTTCTGTCGTTAATATCATTTTACTCGGAAACCTTGGGTATAACACTACATTTATTTTGTATCTTGCTTTATTTACATCCTTCCTCCCTAGCCCTGTTACTTCTGCTTTTATCGGTTGCCTTGGTATTCCTAACTTCTCTGCTGCTTCTTCTGTTAGGAATTCTTGTTTTCCTTCGTATCTTCTTGCTCTTACTAGAGCCTTTGCTAGTAACGCATTATTCTGTTGTCCCTGTACATAATTTGTTGATGTTTCCCCTTCAACTTGAGCTTCAGACTTCTACCTGGCATTTGCTCCTGTTTGCTTGACTTGACCTTGACATACATATTTTTTGTGCATCGTTCCTGTACTGAAATTATTGTTATTAGTTTACCATGGTGTGTTTCTATGTGTATTAATGTGTGATGCCTTCTTCCACAAATTCTGCATCTGCTTTCATTGTTACACAACTTTCGGCTATTGTGTTTCAGAAAATTTACACATAATTCCTTTCTTCTCACTTCTTTGTTCCTTTTTGTGTTATTTAGGCTTCTAAATTCTTTGCATATCACAATGTCATGCCCTTGATTGCAATATCCACATCTCTGCGCTTGCTGTTGTCCTCCTGATGCTTCTAATGCTTGAAATCTTTTTTTATACATTGTATTGTTTCTTGTAAGGTTTGAATTTCCATTGGGTTACTTAGCGATTGCTCATATATCATTTTTGTCTGTGCATCCCATTTATTCATAATTATTTGTGAGATTATTGACCCACATTCTTCGGTTTTATTCATAAATTTTTGTAACGCTTGCACAGATTTTACTGTTGTATCATGAATTTGTTTTAGTTTTGTAATTGTGTCATTCGTTAAAGGCGGTAAGTCTAATATTCTGTTTACTAGTTTTGAAATAGTAGTCTTTTATTTTCATACCTCTGTTCCATTATTTCCCATGCTGTTTTATAATTGCCTTTCGATATTTGTAATTACTGGATTAGGCTGTTGGGCTCTCCTCTTACGTACATTTTTAAATATTGTATTTTTTCTAGCTGTGATATTCCTGGATTCTCATATATTAATTAATCTTTTGAATAATTATTGGAATATTGTCCAGTTGTCGTAGCTACCCTGAAACAAAGGAACCTTAATTTCTAGTAATTTAACGTTGCTTTGCTTCGGTTGAATCGCCATTTTTGGCTTTAGTTTCGCTAGTACATGTATGACGTCTTTTTCCATTAGGCTCTGATTTTTCTCATGCAATGCGTACCATTTTTTTGATAGATTTTCATGTAGTGATTCGTAATATGCCTGTTCTTTTTCTTCGCTCTCTCCTAGCAACTCTTGATGTATGGCTAATGTTCGCTGAAACATTTGTAGAGCCTTATTTCCTTCGTTTTTCTCCCCTGTTTAAGCCCGTCCTTTTATTATTTTTATAAAGAATTCTTTTGCTTCTTCATATTCTGCCTGTGCTTGTTCTTTGAACTTGTTTGTAAAATAAGTATGACTTACTTGACCTGATTTCTGCATTTCAGCGTCATTTTTTATAAATTCGTCCCATTTTTCTTAAGTAAATGTTTGGATGCCCTTGGCGCAGTCCTCCTTTGATAACTCTTATTATTTGCATTTACCAAGTGCTTTTTAATTCCTTCCCCAATTGCTGCTGTTCTGCAGCTAGTTGGTCGAATTGCATGCTTCCTGCTGGTATTTCGTTTAATAATATATATAAACTTTCTTACTTTCAAACTTTTCGGCTTCTTCCCTGTAATTTTTGAGTCCTGAATCCTTGTGGCCTTCGGTGCGCTTAATATTTTTAGAATTTATTACTTGGCTCATGGCTCGTGGCTCCTGTCTCCGTCTTCGCTAGTTATTTAACCTTTCTGCTGTCTCTCCTTTCTTTAGAAGGACCATATGGGTTTAGTACCCTAAAAGTAAGAATGTGCTTCGGAATACTAATTATTTATCTTCTTATGCACATCCGTTTTCATCTCCAACTTGTTTTAAGTCTTAAAAATAATCTTATTTCCGACATGGAATTGAAGATGTAGTAACCATCAAGATTTTACTCAAGTGATCAGCGTGACTCTAATTAAACGGCAATGAACTATTTAACAGAATGTTTATTAGAAACAAAAACCTAAAGTTGTATGCAATTCTCTAAGGTAGATTTGATTATTTCGCTTCGCGCGGTCTTTCACCATGTTTACAAATGAATTCCTTACCTACTTTTAATTTCTATGTTTCAAATAATACAAAGTTCAACTTTAGGTTAAATTAAAGCCAGAAATTTTCTCTCTTTTTTAATTCGTAATTTTTATCATCTTGCTTCTCGACATTACGCAGATTTTCAGCGATTTCTTAAATAATTTATTATAGCTGCAATTAGTGTTTCGCTGATCTTATGTGCCAGCAAATTCCTTAACCTTATTGTAACAGTGATTTTTATGCAGCAATTTATCCCACATTATTTTCTGTTTGAAATACTTTTAAATAATCTCGATTTCTTAATTTATAATTATTCTGGTATTCTTAATTATTTTAGAAATAACAGGAATTTTATGGAAGAATTTGGAACATCTCAGTATGTTGCACAGAACGAAAATGAATGATGTAATTATCAATGGCTCATTACCGTAGCTAAGGTCTAAACATGTTCAAGGGCTCAGCAACGAGTCGTGATAGTGGAATTTATTACATCAGCATTCTGATTCACTTTATTCTCTATTTTTCCTTAATGTTCCAGAATATTTCCTTTCTATATAAATAGCGGTTTAAATGCCTTTTGTTCAATTTTCCTAAGCATCTTGAGATATTAAGGACCTGTTATAAATAAATATAAGTATGAACGTTTAGTATAGATGTATTCTAAAATAAATATTAAGTTGAATTCGTGTAAGCAAGTAATTTATAGCTTAGTAAAGATAAATAAAGGCTTTTTAAAACAATTAACTAGTTTTGTAAAATGCAATTAATTTTTTATAAGGGGTGACTCGAAAATAAGGCGCATTAAGTTAACAACAGGTATATATTGGTAAGGACGTTTATAAACTATGTTGCTCAATTGCATAGCTATCAAAATTTTTCCAGTAAAATTTTCATTCCGCCCTGCCTTTTAACTTGGTATATTGTGTTTTACAAGGAATGACAGACTGACGGCACTGATTTAGCTACAGCATGACCCATATAATTTCAGAGTACGATTAATGAATTTATCAGCTGACTATTAAATATCTGCAAATGTATTGATACGACGATTATTGTTTAAAGGAGAAGGTTCGAATTTCTTCCCTAAAATTTCTATTGGTGTTTACGTTTACAACTTTTTAAAAATAAGAATCATACACACTATTTTGAATATATTTGTATTACTGTAAAGAAAATATTCTTTAAATAACTTTGACTTTGGGAAATATTCTACATTGTTTTAAGTCATTTAATATCATACTAAATTTGACATAAAATTTACTAACAACCTTAGCGCTAATTCAATAGAAGTTCAAATCGCAGATTCTTTAAACCTAACTTGCATAGATATCCTAATGTTATTAATATTATCAATCAATTGCGTTGTGCATAATTTAAATTTAGTGAAAGTAGTTCAAAACCAAAGTATTAAATAGGTTTCCCCGAATTTGACATAATCTGCGTGTAGTAATAGATATCTTTTAGACAAATCATTGTAGATCAAACAAGATTTAATTGTATACATTCCTACTAAATTAAAACTTCTGTCAATTTTCGATTTTTAACAAAACAGTTTTTAGCGTTAATCCATAAATGATTTATAATTAATAGGAGTTTTATAGAAAAAAAGCAAATTTTGACGATTTGAAAGAATGTGTACTACTATTTTTTAATAAAACGGCTTACGGCTATGAACCAAATAAATTGGTAAATATAATATATCTTGTACACAGAAACTGAAAGTGAAATATTGTCAGGCGCGTATTCATATCAGACTTTTGCGTAAAAATTTACGAAACACTTTTTTCGATCTATATTAATAGGTTTTACAGATTTGTTTTCAATAAGGGCGTGTTAAACAGTACTCCTCATTTTCGGGATACTCTGTCGATCAAAATCCTTTACTTAAGGTTTTGTTCAAAAAGTATGGTAATCCAATATATATACATTACCTTAAATATTTATAATTATTAGAAGTTTCACATGCTACGTTGAGAAGGAACGTTTGTACCAACATTGCAATTGATTAAATATTTAATAAAACCTTTTGAGTAGATTCTTAAATTAATAAGCTTAAAAATACTTTGAAAATTATGCTTTCAAATGTACTCTGCAAAATTTTCTTAAATTAATTAACTTGAAAGTTAAATTAAGAGGCTTTCTTAAAAATTCTATATACTATAATGGTGATACAAACTTTATGTTAAAAGTTGCACATGAAACTGCTAATAATAATAAATATTTAATAATTTATACTTTAGGTTGTCGTTGTTCGAACGAACCCTTAACGAAAATGAAAAATGGTTATATAGCAGTAACTTAATTATCAACATACTCCAATTCAAAGTGGTCAAATTTCGAATTTCAAAAACATTAATTGAATGTGGTATTGAATCATATCAGGAAAATATTAAAACATTTATTAGAACCAAATCTACAAATATCATTATTTACTATATTCACATTCACAAAATAATATAAAGCTTAATGTAAATCGACATCTCTTAAATATAATTTAAAAGTTACAAAATAATTTTTAAAACATCTAAATTTAATGGTAATTGGCGTAGATAACTGCAACGAGACTGTAATTTTAACAACAGAGTAATATCAAGACAAATGGGTTTACTCAGCGATGAGAAAACTTATAAAATTGAACGCAATACTAAAAGTTTAAAATTGCGTTAATCCTTTCTAATTGGCAGAACGATTACCCAGTTAAATTAATAATTAAAAACCCAAAACTTAAAATTCAATTTCCCCTAAATTTTATAGGCTTCCCAAGCTTCATAAACAAAACATCGCTTAAAAACAATACCAATAAACAAAAACTTAATTTTTTTTATGTTTAATGGATAATACGTGATTTTTTTGTTTACTTTGGTTACGAGAATACGAAACCATAGTTAAATAATTTTTAGTTCTAAATTCCTGTCGATTCTAGGTAAACTCTGGAGATCCTTTCGACAGATCCCAGCAGTAGTCTGCTGATATTCAAACATCAAATTTACCCGCACTAAGAAAAGTCTTAGTGGACTCGCTCTTCAGGTGCACCACTGACTCCACCACAAATTTTAGAATAAACGCTGAAGAGGGAATGTACAAGGCGAAATATTAGGAACGCATTACAACTAACGCTGACACAGATCTTCAAGGTGTTACTTACTAATCCATTAAATTTTAACTTTCCCATTTCCAAATAAATCGGGCGAGACAAGTCTAAAGGAATTCTAAGCTGCCTACTGAACTCCCTGAAGAACTTTGTCAAAGTATTTATCGCGAAACAGATCTAATAAAGATCTCCTTATTTACCATAGCTTCGCTTATATGCGGAAATGTTGCTTTTAAGTGTTTGAAAGTTGATCCACTTATATCATAAATTTTACGAAATCCGTTATTAAGCCTAGTTTATAGAGAGTGGGTATAGTCTAGGGTCTACACGTGAATTATATTGTACACTCTTCTAATCAGGATCTAGGTAATGATGTACTTGTGAGGTACTGAATGTTCCGCTCACCAAGAAAATAGTAGTATTTTGTATAATCTAACTGCACACCAAACAACAAAGAAACAATTTCTAAGTTGCGATATAGATGCCACCCATGATTTTCCTAATTTATGTCGTGCAGTAATAACTTCAAGTTTTCAATAACTCTTTTATATAAACAGCATATCCAATAGGTACCGATGGAAAATAATTTAAATTGTGGGGTAATACTGTTTTCATAGTTGGCTTAGAGATGTTTATAAAAGGCCTCCATTATTCCATAAATATTATTACATGTAACAAGATCATTGTATGTTCGACAATATGGTGAAAAACTGCTGCCCGTTACAAATACCTTTACATTCTCTTGTAGAAGATTCCACTGCTTTACAGTTGAAGCTAGAATCTCGGATTTTTCTTTTGATTGATTGGGATTCGGAATGAAATCAGATAATTTATTCAATGCAATTTTGCGAGGTGTACTTGGAAAGATCTCCCGTACTGATTTAGGGCTTCTACAAATATATGATTTAGAAGCAAACATTGAGTACATTGATTAAGTTTTTTCTTTTCTGATTATGGTGCGTATTCTTTGGATAGCTCAACAACGGGAAATCCTTCTCCTTGATTATATATCATTTTTCTCTTCTAATTCATGTATAGTGTAGGGTCACCTAAAAATAACAATCTATCACCTAATTTATGGGTTATGGCCATATGATAAACACGGCAAAGGGCATTAAGGGTCGTTTATTTTTTAATAAACTGCGAGATTTGTTGAATAGGAGCTTTAGTGTGTGGCTGTGTGCGTGCGTAAATGTATACGAGCGTATGTATGTTTATAATATTATATATATATATATATATATATATATATATATATATATA
>JAHWXV010113077.1:0-2500 GCA_024586415.1 Phrixothrix hirtus
AAAGACGAGGGAGGAAAAAATTTATTTTTAATTTTAAAATAAATGGAATGGATACAATTAATGGGATAGCCATTATTCTGGGCTATTTGATAAATAATAGCTAATACACGTTGGAAGTCATTATCATTAAGTGGAATTGTAAACAGTCTGTGGAAAAGGGAATTAAAAATTGACATTTTATGGTTCAAGGCGTGGTTACTATTATAATGGACAAAAATGATTATATTCATAAAACTAAAACCTTTTTAAATTCTGACGATTTTTCGATTTTAAAAAACAACCCCTTAAATAAATTTCATACCAATTTGAAAAAATTTCTTAAAGACAACAGTGATATTAAAGTCAATTTATGTCATTGACGCATTGCAACACAAATATATATGGAATACAAGATCTCTTGTGAAATCGATTTGAGGCGACTTACGTTGCTAAATGGAAAGCACCTATGTATGGAAAGACCGTTGCATAGGATTGCGATGGAAGTAGCCATGTTGTAAAGCCATATTCATTCTGTATTATTTGGTATTTGGTAGGCGATTCATGTATGCGTTTCATGTCAATTGTCAGCGTGTAGCTGGCGAACGTTCTCAAATGTCAAAAGTAAGAATATAGAAATAACGTTTCATCAGTAAGTATTATTATTTTCCTAATTCTAAAATTAACTTTTAAATTATAGGTTATAATTTCAATGTCAATAATAAATATGGACGTAGATAACATTTTATTAGTTTATTAGTTTGTATTTTAATTCGATTTGAAAATTTAAAATTTGTAAATATTTATAAAAAAATCAAAAAATTGCGATTTGTTGGCAATTTTTGTTTTGTAGCGTTAGTATATAATAATTTAATACAAACATTTTATACTTATATAAATAGTTCACTGGTACCCGGAAATATTCATCCACCATATTGAATACCCATCACTGACAACTTTTTTATACACAATGCTACCTCCTCCCACTATTTATTCAATGGTTAACTCTATCAAACGTCAAGATTAGAATAGAAAATTGAGATAAATTTCATGTTTGTTTGTTTGTTTTTGGGGCTGAGGGTTTGGGATCCGGAATTGTTAGATAGTCATTTCGCCATGCTTACTAGAATTTTGCCGAAAAACTTTCATGTTATCCGTTTTCCTGTACAAGAATATTTTAAGTAAATTATTCTAAGCAATGAGGACTATTTTGTTTAGGAAGTGGGTACAGTACAATTCGAAGAAGTAAATAGTACGTATCAGATTCCCTGATACTAAAGTTATTAAGATATTGTAAATAAAAAACGACTCAGTTATCTGTACAGAAAAATATATAGTGTAAAGTGGCTTTTACTAATAATAAACGGTAATGTAACCAACCATCATACTTGACATATAAAATTCCCTAAATCTACGTGGGTGTGAAGTTGGAATCTCATTTTCTGGAAAATCACAATCTATTGAGAGTTCTGACTTCCTTTTCAATAGTTCTAAAGTTCTTGATAGGGTAAACAAATAGTTCCGTTCATTAAAGCAAAAAAGTTGCTTCGGGCGAACTAAGACGCCAACTTCACGCTGCCTCTCAGTTTGTCTTACACGATTTCCGCGCTCGTACAGTGTATGTTCTATAAGAGTTCTGCCCTATAAAGTCGAAAATAAATGGTTATAACGTATCGACTTGAGACGCTAATAAAATCTGAGAGTTCTTGCTCTTCCAAAAGAGTTCTCAAATAAGTATGAGTGTACAAAACATTTTCTAGAAAGTTCCAAGCGCGAGCATGCTTGCGCAATTTTTAAATAAATTAAAACTACCTGAGCGTGGCATGCTAAGAGAATGAGACGCTGGCCAAAATCTCCTAGATTTCGTTCATCTAAAGTATTTCGCGCGCAGTTCTTAACATACTAAAACATTTTCTAAAGAGTTCTTATCATTAGCAATATTATACGATTTTTAAATAAATTAATACGCCCGCGCGCGATATTTCATTGTTTTCATTCATATAGAATAATTTTAGTGTAGTTCTTAACATGTTAAAGCATATTCGAAAGAGTTCTGAGCACTAACAACGTTGTATAATTTTTAAATAAATTAATTCCGTCCGAGCCCGCTACATTTTGAGAAAATATGGTAAGACGCTAACTGTAATGTTGCAGTTTTTATTCGTCTAAAATATTTATCGTCTAGTCTTAATATGCTAAAGCATATTCTAAAGAGTTCTGTCCACTAGCAATGTTGTATCATTTTTAAAGTAACTAATTCCGTCCAAACACACCGTACTTTAAGAGAATAAGGTGAGACGCTGGCTGAAATCTCATAGTTCTCATCCTTCTTAAATATTTCTTGTGTAGTTCTTAACATACTTAAAGCATTTTGAAAAAGAGTTCTAGGCACTAGAGACGTCGTACAATTTTTAAATTAATTAATACCGTCATGCTTTGGTACCAAAGTACAAGCGCACAGACGGTATTAATTTATTTCTAAATTATACAACGTTGCTAGAGCTCAGAACTCTTTCGAATATGC